>JAXBDA010006063.1:0-21961 GCA_036023075.1 Gaultheria prostrata | reverse complement strand
CACTGCAGTGATAAAATGCCATGCATGTGGAATTATTTTCTCCGTGTCATGTATTGGTCATTTCCGAAACCATGACCATGAAATTGTCATTTTTTGTCCTCCTTGCCATGTTTTCGTCATTTCCCCATGATTTAATGGGATTTCACATCCAATTAATTTTATGAAATTTCACATTTTATCATATGAGAAACTCAGGCATAAATTAGGACATACCTACCATTTAGGGTAGTGGTCCAACCTTGGCATCTTAAAGCAAATTTCTCTATTTTCCGAATGTGGGTTGTGACTTTAAAAAGCTACCGACACCAACAACCGCACGCGGTTCTCACGCCACCCTTTTCATTACTACGATAATACGTTCTCCGCATAACCGGCTGTAGCCGGTCGTCCCAGCCGCATCACCAACGCTAATCTTCAACGCTTATCGTCACACCAATCCGGACTTGCCACGTACGCGATTTTGGGCTTTGCCCAACATTGCGAAAAATTATTCCACGGTCTTGCGGCACGCCACTTGGTGCTTAGGTGTTTCAACTTCCAAGACCGTTATGCAGCACATTTTTGTGAAACCAGATACTACGTGTATTGATTCCACGGAAATGTATGGTGAAATAGGGCGATGCATATCACGTGACAGTATCACAAGACTTTGAAATACTAATAATTACTCCGCCACTACAATGGTGTAGTGCGGCAAAACAATATATTCCAGTTTTGACCACTTTAAAGCATTTTAAAGGTTGTCTAAACTAACGTAGGGGTTGTTACTAAAAATTGACTAAAACAATATATTCCAGTTTCGACCACTTTAAAGCATTTTAAAGGTTGTCTAAACTAACGTAGGGGTTGTTACTAAAAATTGACTTGAACTCATAGCTGATATATTACGTTTTACGAAACAAGTCAGTCTCTCACAAAATATCAATACGATGCCAATAAATTGAACACTCCCGTAATTTTAATCTACTACTAAAACGGGAAATTCATAAAATCAAGTTGGTGATTTTAGCAAATGAGAAAACCAGATGCTAAAATCAACTCACTTTCTTTACTAAAATGGGTTGATTTTAACACCTGATTTTCTCATTTGCTAAAATCACCCACTTAATTTTATGAATTTTCCATTTTAGCAAATATAAAACCAGGCCTAAACATTATAGTAGTGCATTACTATAGGCCAGCCAATGACATTATCAAACCTCTCGATCGGATGGCTAACGTAAGGTTTCTTTCGGCCTCTACCTACGTTGGAAAATCAAAAAGAAATTACATGTGTCACGTTAATAATTTGGTCGCTTATATTCGTTGGTCTATGTGTGTAAATAACCAGGAAATAAATTGACACGACAAGGACAAGTATATGATTTTTAAAGAATAATGCCGCTTATTTGTTTCGGCAAATATTCCACAATTATCATGCATATATACTCAGATAATGGGGATCTAGTATTTTCTAGATTAATTCATTACATACATATCTCAAGTCTTATTCGGTCCATTTATCACGTGCCACGTTAATAATTCGGTTACTTTATTTTTGTTGGTCTGTGTGTGTAAATGACTATGAAATACTAAATTGAAACGATGAGGACAAGTATGATTTTTTAAAAGAATAATCACGCTTATTTGTTGATGACAAATATTCCACACCTATCATATATATGCATATAATGGGGATCTAGTCCTTTCTAGGTTGCCCTGAGACTAAGAAATACTCCACCAACTAGGGCTGTTCCAAAAAATCGGTGAACTGTGAATCCGATCTGGACCGAACTGATTCGTACGTTTTGAATTTTAACCGTGGATTAATGGTTCGGACACGGATTCAAAAAATAAAAAACCTTGACTCGCGGTCCGGACACGGATTTTAATTTTGAAACCGTGGATTAACTGATCCGGACCGTTAGATTTTTATTATATATAATTTTTTTAAATAAATAAATAAATATGTAAATATGTGTTTGTTAGAATGTTTAACAAGTTTGATGTTTACAATTTACAACGCTCAAGCTCATATTTATAGCCTACTGTGTTTGGAATTCCAAAATAAATTTTGGGTTTTATTTTTTTTTTCTATCTATTTTGATTTTATAATGTTCATGTTTAGATTTGTTCAATTAATTAGTTGGAATGTTTAATAAGTTTCATTATTTCTTCTCAATGACTGCTCTTTCTCTGTTTTTCTTGATGTTTTATATTCTCATCTACTCCTAACTATACTACAAAATACTATTGAAGTGTTTGCTTCAATGTTGAGTTTGAGTTTTTGAATGAGTTGATATTTTTTTTTAGAATACGTTGAAAATCCATGGACAAATCCGGAACCAATCCATGACTCATGGATCGGATTGGAACCGAACCGTGAGACTTTTGGATCGGACACGGATTTTATTTTCAAAAAATTGTGACTCGCGAATTAGGTTTGGATTCATGCCAATCTGGATCAATTCGGAACGTGAGCATCCCTAATACCAACATTGCAATAATGTAGTGCGGCAAAACAACATATTCTAATTTTGACCACATTTAAAGTATTTTAGAAGTTGTCTAAACTTACGTGGGGGTTGTTCTATGAAACTAATTCAAACTCATAATTGTTTTATTACGCTTTACGAGACAAATCACTCTATCAAAATACATCAATCCAACATCACTAAGTCAATTTATGGAACACGCTCATAATTTTAATTTACTACCAGACTTTTCTCATACGGGCAAAGCTACATTTTTTCCGTATTACATTTATTGTAGTGCATTACTATATAGCATTCCTAAACAGTAAATCCCTCCGTGCATCTCGGATGGTTAACGTAACCTGCATTGGAAAATCAAAAAGAAATATCACATGCGTCACGTTAATAATTCGGTCGCTTACTTTCGTTGGTCCATGTGTGTAAATAATATGTACTAATAAATTGAAACGATGAGGACTAGTATGTCACATCGATATGATTACTGCAGATAACCTGATTAGGGATGGGCATGGAGGCAGATTGGGGCGGATAGTACTATATTCACCACAAATCTCCAAATCCCTTCCCCACCTTCATCCCCGCCCCGATCCCCAACGGAGTTTCGTTTTCATCCTCCATCCCCACTCCAAATGGAGAACAGGGATCCCCACAGGGATTCAGAAATCCAAACAGTGGGCTCATAATACATTTTTTTTTGAACGGCTAAAGGAATTTGTATTTATCAAATGTAAAGATACAAAAAATTAAAAGGACGAGCGAAAAAACCATAGAAGTAGCAGTAGCAAACACAAAGTAGCAACAAAACTAATCCAGTAAATGATTCCGGAAAACATGTAACAACAACAAATGAATCCAGTCACAGTTATAGAAGTACCAGTAGCAGGCTCGGTCACAGAAGACAACCAATAAGAATTATAAGAGTCTTGTTGTGATAAGTAACACCATATAGCATGAAACTGTATAATATACTCGTGCAGAACCAACAAAAAATTCATAGAGTCCCAATTTCACTATATGTTTATTTTACGATGAGACTCAATATATTTGGAGAGAATTTAGTAAGACCCTAAAGTTTCAAAACTCATGAATGGACCCATATGTTTTGGGGATTCGAGGACGGGGCGGGGAGGATCGGGGCGGAGCGGGAATGGATCGGGGAACGGATTCGGGGCAGATTCGGGGCAGGGACATGCCTATCTCCACCCTCTATCCAGTCTCCAAACATTTAAAAAAAAAAACTCCATATCCTACCCCATCTCCGAACAGATCTCCATATTGCCGATCCGTTCGGATCGGGGATCAGATCGGATTCGGACGGGTCGGACAAAATGCACATCCCTAAACCTGATTCAATTGGAGGCTGCGTTGTAGTAATAGAGACATTAAAAATAATACTACTATAAAAAACAAAATTAATCATTCAGAGGGAAAAAGTATACAATAAAACTACGTCACTGCAATTATCGTATCAAATAATTATTTTTACTGTAATCAACTTGAATCATTAGGCTAAATTAAGTATTCTAAGACACGTATTCTTGGTATTTAGTATTTCTAAGCTTTTTATTTATTTATATATCAAAATGTGGATTCGTCGTTCATCTGACTTAAAATATTCAAATAAAGAGAGAATAATATTGATCGAAGCTAAAAAAAAAAAAGGAAAAACAAAACAAACAATTTTTCCAAACTTTTTACCAACTTCGTTCATTTTTGTTTTAAAGCTTTACCGGTCAAAGCAAATAATTAATCCAAATAATTATGAAAATATTCAAAAATAATTGAAATAATTTTGTCGTGAGCATTTTATTGTGAGTAAAATTGTCGGCAAGGGCGTACGAGGTTTATGGAAAGGTGGGAGGCGTGTACGCCCTCACCTCCATTCGTGTAAAGTCTCCTATCATATCCCCTTCCCAATAATTTTGTCGTGAGCTATATATTTTATATTAAAGATTTATTGTATTTTATTCTGTTAAAAAATGACTGTAATCCGGATGTATATTTTAATTATTTCTTGTTCTCGGACAACATTTATTTATTCCTCACTTTCCAATAAAAAAACTGAAACAAAATTGAACAGAGCTTTTGTTGGCCCCACGTCAGAGAAATGATTTTTCATTGATTCTGCCGGTTAAATTATGCCAAAAATAAGTAAATGTTGTGATATAAAAATCTTGAATCATGTGACTTCTAAGTCGCATCTACATTTCAACTCTGCGAAAAAGGTGGGATTTTTTTTTTCACATGAAATAAACCTATCTATTCTTTGGATACGAGGATCCTGCGGTGCGCACCATTCAAAGACTTCTAAGTCGCATGGCCTGCATTTTCATTTCAACTCTGCAAAAAAGATGGGATTTTTTTTTTACATGTAAGAAACCCGTCTACAGATGGATCTTTATGTTGAGTGTAACGTAAATATACGCCGTCAAATCAAAATCATGTACAAAAAGTAAGGTAGATTGCGAAAATCAAGATGATTTTGCGCTTTTCCTACCCATAAAACACAGTGTACTAACTATATAGGAGTATTTACTTATCACAATTTATGACTATACTTATTAGGATATGTGGCTACACTTCTTACGACATATACAAGGGCGGAACCAACATAGGCTGGGGTGTTCCGGCACCCCCGGGTTTTAAAATTTTTCTTAATATAATACTAATTTCAAATATTACTAATATAATTATTCCTTATGATCTTAATAATAATAATATTTGGTTGATTTACTGAAAAAACAAGTTATTTTATATTTTAATTTCTCAATTTCTTTCATACGTGAAAAATAACCATGTGAGTGTTGTAGTAGCCCGAAGAATAAAACAAAACAATTCTATACTTTGATGCATTATGTTAGAACAATTTCAATATACAAATGTGTTGTGTTGAAAAACAAAAGGTACATGATATCATAAATATATGCTTACATAAAAATATGCCTAGAAATCGGCCCACCTCAGATCAAAATCATGGCTCCGCCCTCGTATATATGGCTACACTTATCACATTTTATGACCACAATACATGTGGTGGTTTTGATCTAACAACTTAGACTTTTTTTTTTTATCGGCATCTAACAGCTTAGATTTATCTTATTCTCAATCTAAAAGTCCATATTTAATAAGGGCATAATAGAAAAATCCAATCTGAGGAGTTAGGTTAAGAAGTGGGAATTAGGATTTGGAGAATACAAAATCAAACACATACCTATGTGTTTTTATGTTCAATTTCCCCACCTTAATTCCGCTTATAACCTCAATGTTCCAAATGCAAATCTATTTTGAAGCAATACGTTAGCTTAAACAAAAGTAGAGAACTAGAACTTCTATACAATTTTGGGAAAAAAAAAGTCTAGAACTTCCCTGTGCCCTAATATTACGCATAAAGATTAAGTGTACATATATTGGCCACGTTTGTTATCACTTATAAATTAAATTTTTTTAGTTATTCTTTTTTTATTATTTAATTAAAAAAACTCAAAATAAGTTGTAAATATGTTTGGTTTTAGCTTTTTAAAAGCTTAAATATAAGTTCAAACTATTTAGTTAAATAAGTTGTAAAATAATTTATTATACCGAATGAATGTCTAGATTGTCCTTAGTGATTCTCTATAGTTACTTTAAAAGTAAGGAGTTTTTTGTCCATCGTACACTTCGTCAACCCACGTGTATGTGAGGGGTTGTGAATTATTAAAATGTGGTTGGATGATTGTGTTTGTAGCATATTTTAAAAAAGCTACAAAATAGAGCTTAAAATAAGGGGAGTGATTACCACACCCACTAAATTGATATCCACAACCTCACAGAACTTTCACAAAAAGACAAAAAGAGGGTGTGTATAGCAATTCAGGGGTTGTAAAAATCAAATACCTGATATAATTTCTTTTTTGGGGGGAGTAATTCACCCCCTAAATTGTTATCTACACTCCATTTTTTGCCTTTTAGTAAAAAATTTACACTAAAAGATAAAAAATGAAGTATGGATAACAATTTGGAGGTGTGAAAATAAAATAAAAAAAATTATCAAGCGTAAAGGTGAAATAAGTGGGAGTAATTAATATACAAATTTCTAGCACTCACTCTTTAAACGGAATAAGTTCATTTATGAATCCAAGCAAAGGGGGCCAATACGGAAGAATAATGTAGGTTGTGAAAGTTAATGTTTATGTTTTCTGTTCCTTCTCAACAAGTCACATGATTCAAACCAAACATGTACCATCAGAAGCTACTGCAACCCACCACCGGCATTGAAAAATTCGGGAAATTTGTGTCGGTAGGGTTCGGTTGACGTGGTACCCTACCGCGAATCCGGGTTGTCCATCCGTATTTTGGACGGTTCAAATTTGTTAGGTTAAAAACACCTCCAAATTTTCAAAAAGGCCACCGGCACATCCAAGCCGTCGAAAACACAGATAGATAGCTCAGATACGCCGTAGGGTACCGCCATGTGGTACCCTACCGGCATTGAAAAATTTTCCTGTCCGTAAAGAGGGGGAGAGAGGGGGGGTCAACTAGTATCATTCTAAAAGAGAACGACACCTTGCCCAAACTTCAAAGGCACCCCTTCGGGAAGAAAGCCATTCTCGACTTTTGGGGCATGCAAGACTCACAAGTGCATCATTTTGGCCCCCACAATTTTCATCCACTCTCCATTTTCTAGTTTTCATACAGTTGAGCTATCATTAGGGACGGGGGCGGACACAAAGGGTGCCCGAGGGTGCCCAGGCCCTTACACCAGTACTCCAAATATGCTCACGTTGTACACCTTTTTGAGGTAAATTTTTTTTTAATAAAAATTATGGGATAGGGCCCTGCAATCACCGTGGGTGTAAAAAGAATTCTACAAATCCTATATAAGCGTGGGAAAAAAATTTCAAAACAATTTTTTGATCGAGTGTATAAAATTACATTGCAACTACGTATATGCACATAATCTAGTCTCTTTTTCTCACAAAGCAAGTAACAATAAGTACTTCTGGAATATAATTTTTTATCATCAATTTGAAAACACATGTCATTTAGGCCTCGGCTAGAATAAATCCTGCATCCGCTGCTGATATTTACGGAGCCTAGACAAAGAGCCATTCAATGCCAGTGACTTCTGATAGATTTATGTTTATTTTTTAATTTAGTGCATTCTAAACAAGTAGGTAAAATTGAAGATTGGGATTTTTTTTTTTTTTTTTTTTGATAGTAGCAAGTTTGTGATAGATAGTAGTAGTACAATATTCCAAACATTTTAAATACACCTATTCATGACAAGTTTGATGAAACCTAAGTACTCGGTACTGCACTTGATCCTTAAGCAAAGGTACACATCATGGAAACGAGTAATTATTGGTTTCGAGCACCGTCGCAGGGTGTTCCAACACTTTTATCTGCCACGCATTTCTGTGGTTCATACACTCTTTTCTTATATACCCGATCCGACGGAAATATTGATTTGATATGAGTATTACGGCATCACATGACGGTGTCACAAAGCCACCAAATAATTTTCCCATCGGGTAAACAAAGATAGAAGCAGCAAAAACCAAAACAAATACTCGGTACTCAATATTAAAGACAGAGATTATGTCAAATTGCTGATCATGGCCACATGCTACAATGTCACTAACAAGGTATTTAATTACACATGGTGCTGCTAGAATATGGTGTGCATTAGAAATTCGAGGAGATTAAGATGTTTTCCGTAACAGGAAATGATTTTCACACCCCTTTTTATCCATTGACACTCTTTTTTTTTGTTTTTATCCACATGAAATACCGAATTGCCCTTCACATGGGAAAAGTGACTCAAGAGGTAAGGGTTATGTAGTAATTTCACATGAGTAAAAAACAAAAAGGGAGCGTCCATGAATAAAAGTCGAGTGTGAAAATCATTTTCCGTAACAAGAGCACACAGCCAATTAATACACAATCAGAAGAGATCAAAATGAATTTTTGTGCTTAAAAGGACCTCAAATATATACATCAAACCAGTTTTGAAATCCAATTTTTTATGGTCTGTGTTTAAGTCAGGCTAGTGGCTCAGTGGACGATTCACACAATCACTTCCCTATGTGTGTGCAGGAGAGAGAGAGAGAGAGAGAGAGAGAGAGAGAGAGAGAGAGAGATTTTCAGATAAGTAATGAAACTTGCTAGCTAATGAGAGGGAGGAAAAACTTAACAATACTATGGGTACACTATTTGGGGTAAACTAATACAAACTGCGTTGTGGAGCCCATCTTGGGAAGCTGCTCAATTTGTTTAAAATATATACTATTTTTTAAGGATTCTTATAAAGAAATTAGCTCGATCGGATATTGGTAGAGGCTTGATCATTTCTTTGCTCAATTTTCTTGCAGGAAATTGAGCGAAGAATCGATCAAGCTCTTACTGATATCCGACTGAACTGATTTTTTTACAGAGATCCTCAAAAACATATTTTGAATAAGTTGAGCGGCACCGATTATTTGTGAATCACGAAACGAGTCCCCTACAACGCGATGTGTATTTTGTGTACACCAAATGATGTCCCCATAGCAAGGCTCAAAAATTGAACATACCTATATAAAAATCAATCCCCTGACAAAATCAATCTATTACCAAAATTAAACATACCTATAAAAATCAGTCCCCTGACAAAATCAATCTTTGTTAATAGACCCAATCCCTTTTCTCCTTTGTTTAAGATATCTTCACACTAGAAGGTTGTACAGTACTTGTCTCTTCATTTCTATAATAGGTGAAAAGCTCTTTTCTATTGGTTCTGAAAAAAGAATCAACAAAATGACAAGAAGTTGTCCTGAATCTTAAAGGAGTGCATGTTAAGGTATTCCTGTCTCAAAGGAAACATGATTCGAAACTCAGATTATTCAAAACCTTTTTGCTTTCTTAGGAAAGCAAGAAAATTATACCAACATATAAACACGAGTTGATCTCCCAGCATGAACCAAGTCACCACTTGAGCTACACTCCAGGTTCTACTTAAGATCTAGTGATTCCAAAAGTTCCAAGGGCTTTCAACATAGGCCCATTATCGTTTAGATCCGTTAAAATGAACTGGGCTATTCGGACAGACGCAAGCTGCTTATTTACCACAAGTTTAGGTCCCTTAAAATGAACTGGGCTATTCGGACTCAATTTGTGTTTGGCTTGTCCCAAAATGAGATCACCCAGTCATACAGACAACCTCAACTACAACATAGTTTGAAGCTTGTTGATTTTTTGTGGTGAACCGATAAGAAACCAAAATACACGAGATTGGCTCTAAAGTCTAAAGTGTAACTACACTATTAAAGTCCATTAACAAAAACAGTGTCCTCAAAAATTCAATTAGAAATACACAGTGGAACTAACAGATATAGTCTTTCACATACCTACATATTGCCAGGCCGATCGATCATCAAAACCTTTCGCTGTGGAGATTAATGATGTCACTGTTGCCTGCATTCAGTCGTATGGGTCTAAGGCTATACACCTCTGTGCTCCAAAATATGAAATATATGTTCTTGTATCAAACATGAAAAGCGTAAGTATTATCAAAGTAGCAACAGGATATTGATAAATCATAAACCAGAAAAGAAAAGAGCACCCCCAATAAGTGTAACACCGCGTTACCAGAAATTGCAATATCCGAAGGATTATGTTTTGGGACGTAATTTCCGAAACACTGTACACCTTCGTTTCAAACAACAATTTTTGCACTAGTGATCCTAAGTTTTCCAATTTATTTCTCAAAAATTTCCTTAGGAGAAAACAAGAGTCAAATGTAAACAGCTAAAATTTAGAGAGTGGAGTTTTTTCAAGACAAAGTAAGAAATTTGGTAACAATACTCCCAGAAATGTATTAAGAATGAATAATCTGAAAAATAATGCTCCGTTTCGTTGATGTGTCTAGCCTGAAAGAAGTACTGTACTATCTAACATCTATAGAAATGGACCCCATCGTAGCACAATTCGGGACACAGAGTGACCATATTTATATTCCGATCCAGTTTACATGTATTATAGGTATCGCCGAATTTACGCACATGGTAAGCTTGGAGACACCATGTGCTGATTAATTTAATAACAGCTTCTTAGTTGCTGTCTTGCTGAGGATTATATTTCACATGCATAACACATAAAAAAGAAATATAGAAGGACTGATGCCTATCAGAAAGTCAGGAATAGACCTTGATTCCTTATTGTGTTTATTTGTGGCCCTGTCATTTCTACTCCAGCATCACTCAGCAACGAAATACCGCATGAAGTTATGTTGAAAGGGAACACCAGAGGGGGAGATATTGGAGATTTGGCCAACTTCATAAACCTCTCACCTGCAAATAAAAATATTTTCTGATAAAAATATTCGGTTGGTAGAAATCATAAACTCATAAAGTATTGTCATTGCCTTTAACCAGCAATCTACAACATGATGGACGAGGATGTGATGGCTTTGTTACATAACTTCCTAGTATGTGGAAAACGTAGTCCTTAGAAGCTATTATCATCGCATGACTTCGTTTAATACACTATTTTTTGCACAAATCACTACCCAGGTATGCTACTTGTTGTGCGAGGTGTGTTATTTGGTCCTCAAATTTGGTCCTGTAGCTAGTGTCTTTAGCCCAGATGATGGCCTTAAGGATAAATACAACAAGGATCTTCAGAAGTGAAAGAACGCCAAAATTAGAAGAATCTTGACTTAGTAACAGACACAAAGGTGGGTGATAAAACAAGTTCCAAATAATCAACAGAGGATGATTTCGAGTTTGGCCTATTCCCACTTAAAGGCCCTAAACTATCACCGAGTCCGCAATATCAGAACCTCACTCAAATTCAACCGAAACATTTTTACAACCTCAATTGAATAACTTTATAGAGTTTACACTTTAAAGGACATCCAAACCATCTACGTACCTGATTTAGATTCAAGCACAAGACGTATAGTGACAGCATGGGCCCAATGAATCCCTAAAGCAGGAACGAGATAAGAATTGAATGTCGTAGATCCCTCTACAGTTTCATCCCTGCTCTGAGCTGCACAGATGAATCAATTTTGATTAATGAGAGGAGCAAAGCTCTCATGATCCCACTATACCATTCTACCTTGGAAACAATACTGGGAGACTTCATTACGGCTTTGAGATCTAACTTGGTTTGTAACCACCACCGGAATTCGTGAAAATTCTGCAAGTGACCTGAACACAGCAGAAAAAGAAAATCAATCGAGAAACAAAGACAACCATCTGTAGCAAAGAAGTTCTACAAATAAAAAGATGAGGGTTTAGAAGATACAGTTCTCACTTGATAAATGATATATGCCAACCCAATGGGTGTTGTTTAGGAGGTCCTTGCTCCAATTCCCTAACCAACGGATCATGAAAAAATTGCTTAAACAGCAACACAAGCCAGAGGAAATGATATGTTCCATAATAACTTGGAACAATTACCATTAAGGTCAAAAAACAAATATTTATTACCATTAAGGCCAGTCACTCTTTTTTTGGGGTTAGGTTTAGGGTGCACTTTCCCATTATAGGGTTTTAGTGGTTTAGGCACTTTCAAAGGGTACCCTAGGGTTTAGACCGTACATTTAGGCACTTTCATAGGATACCCTAGGGCTTAGTTTAGGCACTTCAATAGGGTACCCTAGGGTTTAGGGAGCACTTTCCTATTATAGGGTTTTAGTGGTTTAAGCACTTTCATAGGGTATCCTAGGGTTTAGGTTTAGGCACTTTCATAGGGTACCCTAGGATTTAGGTACTTTCATACGGTTTGGGGAGTTGAAGAGAGAGAGATTGTGCCCATGTAGAGAGAGAGAGAGAGAGAGAGAGAAGTTGGGGGCATCAGGTGGATCTCGCATCAGATGGAAATGGAGTGGGTTGTGCTTTTTCCCGCATCAGGTGAAGTTTGTCGTGAATGGGTCCAAAAAGTGGACCTGGCGGTGCTTTCCCCTAATAATTTCAAGTAAAGATTCGAGTAAAGTGTACCTTTGTTGCATGAAACGGGAGAGCAATGACAAATTTCAACAATATTTATAAAAAAAAAAACCTTTAATGCTATGGTACATGAATCCTATAGCATTTAACTAAACTTTTAAGCTTAGGGTTTAACTATATGGTAAAATTTCTTCCTAAAAGATGCAAATGACCAGACTTACGGTTTAACTATAGGGTTTAACTCTGATAAAAAATGCAAGACTTTCATTACATTTACCACTATACTGTTAATTGAATTTCAAATGACCAGATTTTAGTAAATGTGTAAGAAACATGGTTACGTGGGCAGAGTAGCTACTTAATATTGCAAGTACACCTGATGTCAGACCGTTGCTAACCAGAGTTCAGAAAAAATCACTTCATCTTAATATGATGAACAAACACATCTTGAACTTACCCTGAGACAAGAGCTGTCATGCTATCAATGACAAGCAACTTCACTTCATGCTGGAGGAGGGAAACCTTGATCTGCTGCAAGCTGGTAAAAAGAACAAAACATATAAATTAAAAATTAAACTAGGTAGTCCTTATTCTCACTTGGTAATTCCAAGAATGGGAAGTCAGGAAGAAAGACAATGGGTACTAGATATTTCAGAAAATTTAGACATGAATTAAGAAATAACATTATTTACCTTCCAATTAGCAGTATCCAATTAGCATTATCCAATTATAGGCAGCAATATCTTTTCAATTAGTAAAGGTAAAAGAAAACAAGCTGCATTCGGTGAAAATAGATGCTTATGTTCAAAAGACAGAGAGGAGAGACAATGTACGCCTAACGGAACATAGCTCCACTCTCAGTTGCCATCTCAATATACTAGTTAAAAATCAGTTTCATTGTCATAACTCAGAGCAAGTACTTTTTCCTATTCGTTCATTTTCTTCGTTAGTTTTTACTTCCAGAAAGATGCTTGAGAGTTGTTACCAAAATCATACAAACTTCTAGTGCCAACCTTTTTACGAGGCTACAAGCAAAGCCTACAAGCTTAATACTGCTACAAGTTATCACAAACTCCAAAATTTAAGCTATTGTCTCTCGGCTAAGCATGAGAAGTCAAGAAGTGTAACTCTAGTCACACCTCTCGGTAAATTCAGCCAGTGATGCCGGCTGCAAAACTAGGATCCTACCAGCCATCTGCAGTGTAAAGGAAAGTTACACATTTTAGATGACAAACATTCCACTGTAAGAAATACTTTAAAGACATGAAGAAATGAATAAGCATGCTGCATACCTCCTGTGCCATTCCTTCCATGCGAAATAGTTCTGGGAAACTATTAACTCCTATTTCTATTATCCTGAGACAGATTTTACAGGTTAACCAATCGCCTGTCTAACGAAATTTAGTAAGTAAAACAAAAATCACAAACTTGAAAGAAGATATACCAAAAAGGCATGCCTTGGATACCTTCTCGAACTAAATTTGGATTCCACGTCAACATAAATTACGCGGCCATCCAAACCGCCAAACTTAGCAGGCAAGGAAGCCAGTAACGAAAGCTTCATGCAAAACTGCATTTTAAAACAAAAATGACTAGAGAATTAGATGATCTCAATGTCCCCAAACAGGAAGATCTCTAATCTCACATCATCCACTGCCTTTAAGGATGGCTAGGCGATCGAATCACGCATATTTCCATAATTATCTCTCACTCACATTGAAGTACAATCATGCATATTGGAAATCACAAATCAAGGATAATTGCTGGACTAAGCAAACAAAAATTTACAACTCTGGCAATTTAAGCAGAATTTGCAAACTGATCCCACAGTCATATACTTTAGAAATGCTGGCCTTGTCACTGAGTAGCAACCAACGGAACAAATGACTGAAAGGAAACCAAAAGTTCATGGAAGCATTGACTTATTTCATACCTGTGTTTTGCCAATACCGGCAGGACCAACCAACTCTGTTAAAACACCAAAAGGTATCCCACCACATAAGACTTCATCCAATCCTTTTAGACGTGTGGGGAGATGGCCAGAATAGTATTCATTTTTTATCCGCTGCTCCAGTAAGATTGATACCTAGACGCACAAATCAAATGAAAATAGTGACTTAATTATTCCCCAGTCTTTGGCCCTGGCAACTTAAAATTCTTCTCTAATGCCAATCTGATATCCTTACCGTTTGATAAGGTGGACATGCGATTTCACTGACTTGCGCTACTGCAGATGTAACTTCTGCAAGCCCCACATCTAACACCTCCATCAACTCGAATTCAGTTAATGATAAAATATCCTGGAAGAGAACTAAATTTAATAGTCAAAGCCCTCCCAAACTACTTAGAGAATATTACATCATAGGGTAGAAGGACTATTTTCGCCAAGAAACCGTAGAAGTATTACAAAAGTTCAGTGCATTTTGACAAATCAAATGGTTGATGTGTTTAAATAGAAGGAAAGGCATATTTCCGGAGATCAAACTTTATATGGGGTTGAATCGAGACTCAAAATTTGTAAAATGGAAGTGACGGTACCATCACATTTTGTCAAGGTTTTGTCAACCCAACCAACAAGAGGACTAGATGCTTCAATAGGACAATATCTGAGGTTGATTACCAACAGGGTAAGACATGCCCTGCAATGTTAGGGAAGTAGACGTAAAAAATTGCAATTCTTAAATCAACCTTCCCCTAGCATAGCATAGGTAAGTATAGCAAGACACTAATGCATGCAATGCAACCTCGGACTCTTTGTTCTTTGCTTTGTACCGGTCTTGCTAGTAATTTAATCAATCATCCTTTGTTCCTTTCTACAACTTTTACAATCGTATAAAACGAATAAAACGGTTGATGACACCAGTGATCTTTGTATTTCTATTGTTCAGTACGATTGAAACGGAAAGAGTCGCCAGTCTACACAACAAGGGCGGAGCCAACCTTGGGCTAAGGTGGGCAACAGCCCAGGTGGAATCCAAAAAAAAATGAAAAATTTACGTGTAAACTTTTAGCCCAATACAATTTAGCCCACCCCATAAATTTTTTTTAGCCCAATCCCTTCAAATCTTAGTCCAAACTTAGCCCAACCCACAATCCAGGGACTGTTCTGTAAATAATCAAAAAGGAAAAAATATATACGTAGTTAATCAAAAAACAAAAAGAGATGGTGGACGGATCTGAACTGAGCCTGAAATCTATCCTTGGACTATCAACTCTTTGTAAATGCAAAACGAAAACTTCATCGAAAATTGCTCGGATTAAGCCTTTCCCGGTTATTTTTTTTTATGATTCCTCGCTTGGACCCTTAAAAATACGTTTTGAACACATTAAACTGTTTGGATCGTCAAAATTTGATTGGAAAAGATGAGTCCTGCTTGCATGTGTTGGGTTAGCCTAGGTAGATTCATGTCCTAGCTCCGCCCTTGCTACACAAGATTAAGTACAAATGCTCAAGCTGAATCGTCAAAATTGGCACACATTAAGCAAAACTAACTTACAAATAAAACAAGCAATAAGCAAAACTGAATTCTAAGAAAGAGTAATGCGAATGCTAATTGAATTGAGTGCAGAAAAAATTACAAAGAAAATGGAGTTTTATGGGTGTTCTGTCGTGGATTAGTTACCTTCGCTGTCAATAAGTTACGAGCTGTGAAAACGTTGGCGATTGATTTCGGCAGACCCATCTCACTCAGGAGCTTGTTCGCCATCTCTCTCCCTATCTCAAAAAAAATTTATATGTATGCTTTTGTTCCCGCTCCTCCTTTCGGGTTCCCGCCATATGGAAACCCTAAACCGGTTTTGTTTTCGATTTTTTTTTGGCTTGGAACTTACGGAAAAGAAAGAAAAATTAAAAAAAAATTCTCTCAATTGGTTGGTTTCAACTTTCAAGGTTCTAAATCTCGTACCGGTACGCATACCGATTTTCTTATTTGTATAGTACGGTACCGGTACCAGGTCAGTACCGGTATCATTTCGGATTTAGCGGTATTCTATATTTTTATATATGAACAAAAAAAAAATTCTCTGCCATCCAAGTCATTATAAAATAAAGGGTAATTATCAGTTATCTCCCTTGAGGTTTCTAACATAGACACATACATTCCCTCAGGTTTCTGAAATGACATTGACCTCTGTTGCTTTTGCTAACAATATCAATATTCCACCTTGCCGTTACTTTTCAACTAATGGCGTTAAGTTTAGCATGAAAACTACCAAAATGCCATTATAACAAAATAAATAAATTCTACCAACTTAATATTTAAAAAAAACAACTCATCTCTTTTTCTTTCTTTTGTGAAATTGTTTAATTAAATGAACTTAAATTTATTAAATCAAGGAGATTAGTGGTACTAGTTCAAAAAAAAATGGAGATTAATGGAAAATGAACTGATTTATCCATTTGAAAACAATTAAGTTAATTTTTTTTTTGCAAATTTTTTTCCAGTTTGCCTCCATCCTTTTAGGTTTCTTATACATATATTTTTGTTCCTCTCACCATATCACCATTTTCCTTTCGTTTCTTAAATCTGACACACTTATCCCATTCGACTTAACTCACTAAAATAAAAAAAGATTACCTTGACTAAAATTATTTGAAACAAAATAATTTATTTATCAGTAAATATATGTATACATGCTTATTTCATATGTATGATAGTAATATATTTTACATGGTGATATGAATTTTATAAAATAATATTACAACGAAGTTTTGTAATTTTATTGTTGAAAAGTATATCAAAATGATGATTTTCGTTATTTATATAACAATTTTTTTTTTGCTGCATAGTTTTGGCTTAATATGAATTTTATTGACATGAGTCTATTTATTTTAATTTTATTGATCATTTTGGTTGAGACAAACCGGAAAAAAAAATATTTGAAAAAAAAAGTAACCTAATTCTTTTCAAATGGATAAATTTAATTTCACTTAATTAAACAATTTCACAAAATAAAAGAGATGAGTTTTTAAAAAAAAAATTAAGTTGGTAGAATTTATTTATTTTGTTCTAAGGGCATTTTGGTAATTTTCATGCTAAACTTAACGCCGTTAGTTGAAAAGTAACGACAAGGGTGAATATTGATATTGTCCGCAAAAACAAGGGAGGTTAGTGTCATTTCAGAAACCTGAGGAGAGATATGTGTCTGTGTTAGAAACCTCAGGGGAGGTAATGATAATTATCCTAAAACAAAAATAACCCCCTTAGCATCAAAATGCAATTAGGAAAGTATCAAAATGTAATTACAAGGGTCTAAACCTTATTTGTCAAGTTTTATGGGGGCATTGTGTAGTAGTCTAAATTTGTGAGGTCTCTATGTGTTATAAAACTGTATATGTTTGGATGTGTTTTGAAAAGAAATTTTTAAAAGAATTTTTGAGATAGTGTTTGATTAGATTTTTAGAAATGAGAATAATGAGTTAATGATTAGAGAGATATAGAGAGAGAATAAGAATAATGAGATAATGATGGGAGAGAGAAATATTAAAAATGATTGAAAAGAGATATTTTTAAAAAAAATTCTTTTGAAAATGAGAAGAAAATGAAACCAAACAAAGCAATATCACTCAGCCCTAAAATTTCACTAGCATCATCGTCTTTTTCTTTCTCGATCTGGTTCGCCGCGGCACCTTGTTTCTCTCTTCTTCCTTTTTGAATTGGGCACCTTGTTCCTCTTATACTCCCTTAATCACCACTCCTCTGCGTAAATCTTTATCACCAACTTTTGATTGTTGAAAGATCTCAAAAACATAGATCTAAAAGTTACAAACCTGTGTTCGGAGCTGCTAGAATACGCTGGAGAAGACAGCGGCTCCGATCTACTTTTCTCTTTTTTTAATATTTTCACTGGTCAGTACATACCGCCGGAACTCTTCGAGATGGCCGAAACTCACCGATACCGACGGTATAGACCAAAAAGTTAGACGATACGAAATCAACCTTCTACAATACCGGTTTCTCTCCAAAATGGTACGTACCGGCCGGTACCGGAATGGGATTCATAACCTTGGTTGGTTTGGAGAGGAAGTAAAAAAAAATTCAATGCTAACTGGGTAGGGCTAGTAATTGCCGAGCACGATCTAAGCCGTCCAAATGTGATTTGGACGGTCTAGATTTCTCCCTCTCCTCTCTCTCCTCTTTTTTCTCTTTAAAATCTAGGCGGTTCAAAATACTTTTGAGCGGCCGAGATGTGTGCTCGAGCACCACGTAAGATGGTGCCCGCTCAGCACCGGAGAGTTTCTCGAGAGAAAGAGGAGAGAAAATAGCAAATAAAATACTAGTTCCTACAAGTGGTGGCTAGCTCATGCGGTATGGCTCTTGGATGTCCCACACTGCATCTCGAGATCGAGTCTCATTCACCCCATGTAATAGATTAGGAAGGATGAATGACAAAAAAAACAAATCATTCCTCTTTTCTTCCATTTTCCTCTCATTTTCTTTTTTTATTTTCTTTTCTCTCATTTTCTTCGAGTTCCAAACACAACGTAACTGTTCTATTTGAAATTGAAGAAATAAATAGGAATAGACAAACAGCTTTAAGGGTTTTGGCATTACTTACTTATTTTGATTTATATTTATCTTGTTTGATTTTGTGTTAATTTTGTATCAAAGTTCTTTAAATTATATTCATCGATTGAGAGAAATTATTGAAGTAAGAAAATACTAATAAATTTTTGAAGAAAAGGAAAGGTCAAATAAATAATAACAAATATATCTATTTCTGATTTTTTTTAATCATTAATAATTTTAAAAATTGAAAAATAAAGTTAAGTATATTAAAATTAAAAAGTTAGGCTAAGCTTAGCCGAAATTAAGTATTCGTATCAGATTGTTGATGGTTATCTAGTAATTCATTATAGAACTTGAACTCATAGTCGCTCTATGTAAGAAGTGATTCAGTATACAGACGTACACTTTATGTGGCATAGCAATAGTATTTTGATGATAATACTTTAAATGCTATATAAGTTGTCACTCATGTACTATCGACAGAAATAAGAGGTAAAAAAAAATTTAATGGATTAATGACGACACAAATGTATTCAAAATATAATCAGAAAATATAATTAGCTTAGCGCTGTTGAATCTTTAATCCATGTGACAAATGTTGTCCATTTAAGTCATCACAAAACAGGAACAGGGGAGGTGCTGCGCAACCCCGTGCTGCGCAGTGTGCTGTGAAGCCAATTTCGGCACCGCACCGGCATTAATCCAACGATCGGAGACGTCCACTGCGTAGAGCTTGTCGAATACTACATTTGTACCAAAAATCAAGTCGATTGGATATCGTTAAATGCCCCATCGGAATACATATGTGTTGGAAAAAATCGGAACACATAAAACTTAAAACATTGGATGAAAACCATTGAACCCATTTTTTTAAAGTTATTTGTGCGCCGATGAGGCACTTAATGATATCCGATTGAGTTGATTATTGGTACTTATGTAGTATTCGACGAGCTCTACGCGGTAGACGTCTCCGATCGTTGGAACAATGCCGGCGCGATGACGGAATTGGCTGCACAGCACGCTACGCAGCACGGGGCTGCGCAACACCTCCCCATGTTCCTACAAAACAGGCATTACCATTTGCTAAAATGAGAAACTCATAAAATCAAGTGAGTGATTTTAGCAAATGAGAAAATCAGGTGCTAAAATCAACCCATTTTAGCAAAGGAAAGTGGGTTTATTCTAGCGCCTAGTTTCCTCATTTGCTAAAATCTCCCACTTGATTTTATGGGTTTCTCATTTTAGCAAATGGGAAACTCAACAACGAAAATAACCATATTATGGGTTGTGGTCAATGCCTCATACTTAGGAGTTCGTTAGCTTCAACGATCAAAGCTCTCAAATACTATCAATTCATATATATGAAATCGGTTTATACGAAATTTTGCTTTGATTTTAATAGGATCTCCACTAATGTATGGTATTGGTTTAATTGGTTGAGCTACGTATAAAATTGTCCGGACACGTGAGCCAATGCCAAAAAAATCATGACCATGTAACACAGATTGTATACTTTCACACATACATGCAATTTACACCTACCCCACCCCCTATTACGTACCCTTCATAAATCTCACCCAATCACTAATTTTTTCCCTTTCTGAACATCTCACAATCACTTCACTTTCAAACAACAGGACCTCTCCCACACATCACATCATTTTCCACGTTATTGACATCCCTTTTGTTACATCATATAATAATACTAAATAATAGCGGAGTCAGAATTTAACTTATAGAGTGACACATAAAATCAATGTACTCCCTCTGTTCCACAAAGATAATTTATTAGAAATAGACTTTTAATTTTTGGATTAACAAAATAGAGTACTTTCATGCATAATATTTAAGTATTTTCTTTGAAAGAGAAATGCGACTTATAGGAACCAGGCTATCCACCGTTTTTAACCTGTTTCCATAGGCTTGTGCACAGATTTTCGTTCAATAATCCCAAGACTTTCACCTTAGAGATGGCCTCTTCCATCCATAGACACTCCCAGCGAATCTGGGAGAAAGAATCATAGATATGCAAGTCAAGCTCGACACATTGCTACTTTACTGCAAATGATAAAGTTCACGTTTAAGGCGTGGGGTGACCACAACCTTAAGCGGAGTTGCTTTAGGCAGGGAAAGCCCCGACCCCTCAATCAGGTCCACTGCCTCATTCTTTGGCGTAGCCACTTCGAATACCTGAAGCAGACGAACAAGTGTTAAGTGCATCATCTGATACGCCGCCCTTGCTCCTGGGCACGATCTTCTCTCCGAACTAAACGGCATATACTCGAACTCAGAATCCCGCACTTTTTCATTCCCATCAAGAAACCTCTCTGGATGAAACTCATGAGGATCGGTCCAAACACGAGGATCGCGGTGCAACTTCCATATATTCACTATCAAGCGAGTCCCTTTAGGAACAAAGTGCCCAGCCACGTGGCAATCTTCCATTGCTTCGCGGGGGATCGACAAGGGGCCCGAAGGGTAGAGTCGTAATGTTTCCTTGACAGATCAGATTCCTCCACCCACCTTTCTCTTCCGACGTGGGTGTCCAATTCTTGTTGGACAAGTTTGAGAAATTTGTTGTGGTTTAGGAGAAGGGAGAGTGCCCATGTCATGGCAGCTGTCGTGGTATCAGAGCCTCCCAGGATAAGACTCTGCAAATTTAACCACATTCTCAACGTCAATCCTGTCACTACCATTTACAATAAAAAAAATATAATGGTTAAACCTTTTAAAGTATGTAGTGGATTGCTGCTTCTTCTTTATTTGGTTAACTCGTTCTCGCCTGGTGAGGTCCTGGTATCGATTTGGTGTGGTGTTCTCTATGTAGCAACTGTATCTTGAATAGTTTTGGGGCTTTTGACGTAACAACCTGATTCGGGAAGCTTACTCGATTTGGGGATCTGGAAGTGAAGTTTTCTGAGGTTAGTGAGGCTTTCATAGTGAATCGGAAGAAGTTTTCTCCAGACATGGGGGGTTCAACTATCTTTGTCGATAATCTACCGTTTCAGATAAGGAAGATCTGGATCTACAATCTTTTTACGAAATATGGCAAGATAAGCGAAGTTTT
>JAXBDA010006062.1:0-21963 GCA_036023075.1 Gaultheria prostrata | reverse complement strand
GCCATAGTATCTGCCTCCAAATTAGTTCCAACTCCTGCAATTATTCTGGGCATAGCCCCAACAAAACGACCCAAGTCATCTGTAACAAAACCACCCAGACCAAAGCTGTCAGCCTCTTTAGAAATAGATCCATTGAAACAACTTCTCCACATACCCGCATCTGGTTGAATCCAATACAGCACGATTTCTGAATTTTGCTGTCCACTACCCATTGGTTTGCACAAACGAAGAAAGTATCTGCTCGGCTATTGCTGCTATTATTATGTAAAATATTGTTTATGTTGCACCATTAACTCAAGCACAACACTTAGGCTCGGTTATACAAAATTCATGAGTTAAGATTACCAGTCATTCCCTATCCCTCCCCGAAAAAGTGCACAAATTCACAATCCAAACATAGCCTTGATATGAAGAAATTCAATGTAATACTCGAGTAGAACCTTTCACAGAACAAATTGTGCATAGATTGAACCAGTAAAATAAAATCAGAAACAAGTTTTTTCTTCCAAAACTTCCGTCATACTAAACAAACAAAGGGCTACTAAAGCTCAGAAAACATAACGATACTTCAGCTTCATCTCTAATTGCTAAGTAAAACACGCCATAGAATCACCAATGATCTCAATCTGGCAGTCATAACCTTCTGAAATCATCGACGACAGACTGCACCTTCTCCACAAACTACAAACAGAACAAATAGAGAGACTTTAGAACCAAAACAACACAATGTAATAATATGTAGCAGGCAAACACGAGCACTGGGTAACATTTTGCAGGAATAACATATTTTCTAGGTTTTTTCCGCGATCCTAACAAGGCAAAGTCAAGACAAGTATCTATAGGAAAAAAAGCAACCCCATGAAAATGATAAGCCTAAGATCTCTCTCAGAACAAATCCACATCTCCAGAAGTAATACGTATAAGATTAGCTATTGCAGACTCACATAGTTTGTCATATTCCATTCTCGCAACCCATACTAAAAAAACAGGTATTACATATGTCATGCAAGGGAAAAGATGTACGAGGAAGTAAATATTTTTGTAAGTAAATCAAAATAAACAATAACAGAAAAGATATGCATTGAGTTGCACTTAACCAAAATTTAAATCATGATAATTACAAGTCAACTTTTAAAATAGTGCCTCTCCCATTTCCAATTTGACCGAATCGCCTGCTTAAATAGGATTTTCAATGAACCTTAATCCATTCGACCCATATTCTTTGTCCTTTATAGGAAATTCAACTGTTAATAAGTTTGAATTCAAATTCAAGGTCATCATTTCCTTAATTTGCCCACACTTTTTTTTTTGTTGATAAGTAACAAAGATTCAAGTAATTGCCCCCAATTTCCCGCTTTTGCATATACTTGTAACCATCATAGCTTTGTAAAGCCATGCGCTTTTTCTTTGACTTTTCAAATTGGGCAACACATTCAAAACATAAATACAGGGCCTCCAATATGGGACAAAGCCAGTAGAAGACTTCATAATGTCCATCAAAACACATATGCAACATATTCCTCAATGAATATTTCCTACAAAAGCATCTATTATCCGTGAACATAACATAAAATCTCCATTGTTCCAATCTTTTCTAAGGGCAGACTAGCACATGCTAGACAAGGCACATAACCAATAACAGAATACTTCTCCTGGTGACTCTCAAAAACCATTGAATTCGTTTCCAAAACACTGCGAAGTACAAACCACCAGATAAATACACTGATTAAATTCGCAACCCCAAAACAAGTTAACCAAACCCTGGCCAGCCAGACAAGTATACACTCGTCAAAAAATCTTTGTCGATACATGCTAAACTGCCAACCAAAAACTAAACTAAACAAATTCAAACCATGAACCATGATGCAAAAAACAATATGACCAAGCATAGATTAGTCATCATAAATATAATCAGACCCACTATCATTTCTCTATAACACTGACAAAAATGAAGAAAACAAGGACAAGGATCCCACCTCATATATTGCTGGGGTACATGAATACCCTAACCCTAGCGCCCTGCAAAATACCAATGATTTCATCAATTAAAACAATGCCTCACTAGTAAAAGACCTTGGTCACAACATATCTGTATATATCATATCAATTAGTATTGACTGCAGCTCTATACCATGGATTTAGGAGGGAGGTTCGACTTGAACTTAGCTCGAACAACACCGCTGTTACCATGAGGCCTGATGACCTTTCCCCAAATGCAACGATAATGTGATCCATCCTTCTTCACCTTGGCCTTGTAGATGTAGGCCATGCGCTTCCCTTGGTACCATGTTACTTCCTCCTTTGTGTTCACTCCTTCAATCTGAATCAGGGAGGTGTTCGGGTACTGGTTTGACTTCGACCTAAATCCCAAACCAACTCCATTCAATACCAGCTTAACAAATACCCCAAAATATCAAAATGGAGATTCTAGAGAGAAACTATAAATCACCTCTTGTAGCCGAGGATGGTTCCCCTGACGTACAGTCTGAATTCAAACACAAACAAAAAGATAATTAGTGTCTGACAAATTACGTACTTAGATGGCGTACATATAGTAGCTGAAAATGGACATTTTCGCATCATTTTATTGAGTCTGAAATCTGAATCCAAACATGAAATTCAAGTGAGAATCATTGTCTGTAAAAATACTTATTTCGGAAAGCATACATAACTGTAAATGGCTATATTCACAACATTTTAATAAGGTTGAATCCAAACATAACATTTCAACTAATAGCGAAGCATGAAACATAGCCGATAATTGGTTGTAGTTGGTGTCTATTGTCTATCTATTACCATTACAAAGGAAACACCCCTCTTGGTTTGAACAGTGGTCATGAAGCCAGCTCGCACGTTTAATTACCTAAACTACCTGTTAACTATACAAAGAAACTGCCAAGAAGAAAAAATAAACTGTCACCCCTAATTTTTTCTCCTCTATTTTCTACTTTCACATCTCAGATTTTATTAGTGATCTTAATTTAATCTCTTACAATTTCTCTTTTACATAATTGATTTGCACCCGCATCGCGTGCGCCCGGCAGTCCAGTGTATCTACAAACACAAACACACCCCAATGCACACACACACACACACACAGAAATGTAGAAATATACATGGCTTCTGATGCAACGACTCGGAATTTTTCTTTTGGATAACCAAACCGAGTCAGAATACAAACATGAAATCGAAGCGATTATTCGTGCCTGGAGATATACGTATACATATGTATCGATATAGATGAAAATGCGTAGCTGCATATTATACTGATGAAATGAATGAGTAAGAACTAGGGTTTGAGATGAACAGAGACCTAACACGCTCGCCTTGGCGTCCCTTGACCATTTTCGGAGGAGGCTCGAGCTCAAGTGGCGGAGACGACTGCGATGAACAAAGATGTAAACCCTAATCGCGGATTGAAGAGAGAGGTGTATTTATATCGAGGGTCCAGTTGGTGGATTGGGAAATGGGTCTAGGGGTGGGTATTTTGGAGGAAACTATGGGCCAGAAAGCCCATGACTTTTGTGGGTAAATTGGGGTAATAGTGAAAGAGGTTTAGCTATGGGTTGGACTTGTAATTGTATGGAGAGGCACACATAGTCCCGAACGCCAATATTGGCATTTTAAAAGTGTTTTTAACCGTTCAGATTTTAGAGAGAGAGTGAGAGAAATATGGGCCGTCCAAGAGAGATAGCAGAGAGGGTGGAAGAAATTTGGGCTGTCTAAGATACTTTTGAACGGTCGAGATGCGCGATAGGTACCGGCACGTGGTACTCGTCCTGCACCCAAGTTTTTCTCCATTCTATGGGTTGTTCTTCTCTTCTACTCACACTGTTCTTATTTGTTGGTCTCGGTTAGCACTTTTTGTCATTTCTAAAAAGATTTTCCAACTTCAAAAATATATGAAGGAATCTTCTTTTTTACCTTTCAAATTTGAAATTAGTAGTACGAACAAAGTGATAAAAAGCAATGGTTGAAGGGTAAAATGTGAAAACCAAATTGTTCATGACTACAATGACCGTGTTCCCTTATCTAGTTAGAACCCCTGAAAACGACCATAAAAATGAAAGGAGGGCGTATCTTGTAAGATTTCTGTTATCACATTAAAAATAACTGTTCTAATATAAATATTAAAAGAAAAGTATTGTCGGGGTTCATACAAACAATTTGGAAATCCATAATTTAAAGGTATTCTCGCTTTAATAAGTTTGACAAGTTAATCCAATCTAATTAAAAAATAACGTATTCTCATAAATAGTTTGTTGAATATTTACTTTTACACTATTAAAAAAATATGAATTAAGATCTTCAATACGTTGTGTAAAAAATTTAAAATTTGTAATTTGTATTGATTAGTATGCCGTAGATGGTTTTATGAAATTCGATTTTAATTGCCACTTTGCTGACTATGTTGAAAGTCAACACTTACCACTTTATATACTATTAGGTTCAAGGTCTCGTGCCTAACACGAGTTTTATGCCCGTGTACTTTAATTCAGATTTTAGGGACTCAAATGCGTAACCAACAAAACTCTAGGGACTAAAATGCGTAAAGCAACAACCTCCAGGGACTCAAATGCGTAATTTAGCCATACATAGCCAAAAGACCAAAAAGGCATAGCATTGTGGCAGAATTACAAGAAAACCAACAGGGCAATTTGTAATCAGAAGACAAAATTGGCAAAATGTGGCATTTGACCAAACACCAAATTTTTTTGGCCTCTCTTTTATAAGTTTCCGGAGGAGGATATACTATCATACCATACCCCGCCGATCAAATTATATGTCTACTCTTTCTTTCACATATAAACAGTGAAATTGTATGAACATCGAACGTAGTATATAAACAACTTGGAAATCGAATAAAAAAATGTTGTTTATTTTTCCGTTTTTTTACATAATTGCTCTTCACGCGTTTGTGTGAGTTGTGGTTTAGTTAATTTATCAACGTCGGGAAGATTGCATTAGGAAGAAACAATAATAAAAAGAAGGAATTGTCATGAAGAAAACTTTACGATTAGCATGAATCACGAAAGGCACATTGCTTTATTTAGTGATTTCAGATCACCAAACAAGTTGGATATACTACCATCAACGTTACCGGGCTGATTGAGCAAAGCAAGATGTCACTTGTCGGTGTTGTTATTTATAACTTACGTGTGTTCGGTCAACTTATTCGCATCTCGGTTAATTTTGACAAGCCAATTTTACGGTCTTTAATCTTTAGCATACTGTTCGGAATATTTAAAAATTAATCTCTCAAATTCATTTCAACTCTCAAACAGGAAAAGAAATGACTCAGATGGTTGGTTTGTTCAAATCCCATTTTCCGAAAAGAACATAAATTGGTCCAATAACTAACTTTCATGGACCAATATTTGCTTATGTGTGTTTTTTGAGCCAATTGATCCTAACCTCAAGAATCCCTCCAAATAATTATTCAACAATCCCGGAGCAAGGCCACGTGGTGTTTCGGATCATTATAGCACCACATATTTATGTGGATTCATACACTTAGTTGTAGAGCTCAAAAAAATAAGTATACGGTGTTGAAGTGTCTCGGAGCACCATGTGGCCATGCTCCGGGAACCCTGAATAATTAGACCCTCACCCTACCCAAATACTATACAATTTCCTTGGCTTGTCAAATGAGAGAGAGAGAGAGAGAGAGAGAGAGCCTTACATTTCGGAACCATATTGAGTAATGGGTGCAACCATGATGTGGAGAGGATTTAGCTTGCAAAAACAAAGAAAGAGAGAGAGAGAGGGAAAAACTAGAAGAAAAGGCAACAAGACCGTCTAATGACGTTTCTTCATAAACATGTCCCCGAGGAAAGAAGGGAACAAGCCTTCCACCGCGGCCTCCTCAGACAGCAGTGAAAGAACAACGAGAAGAAAAATGGCGGATAGTGTCAAATTCGTGGAATTAGAGGACGGTATGGGTCCTGGTGGATTTGTCGTTGGACACTACCACCATCACCGTTCTCTGGCGGGTTGTTACGCCATGTTGGGAAGGCGGGTGCATTCGATATGGAGATTTTTAAAGCCTGGGAAGAATCTGAGCTGTTGGATTTTGGGTGCTCTAATGTTGTTTGTGGTTTGCACCACGTTTGTCAAGTTTTGGCTAATGAGTGGGATTCCTGAATTGGACGAGAACAGGAGAGGGAACGATGTTTTGATTCGGCCGCGGCCGGAGGTTGTTGGCGGTTCAAATATGCCTCAGAATGTTGTGACGGAGCACGGTGGTCCCGGCAGCCTCATGCATTATCAGGTTCTCTCTCTATGGTGACATTTTTTTTTTGTTTTTGAATTTCGACCATGTCCGAGGTTCGACAACTCATTCGAACAGGCTCGGAACATGTTAGAGACATATTGGGTCATTAGGGACGAGTTAGGAGGTCGAACAGTAATTTTAAAACATCGAAGCAAAATCAAATTGTCACGAATCCCTTGATTAACTATCTAGTAAAACTTCGAGAATCATATCGCCACTCGAAAATCCATTGTAAGTTAAAAAAAATTTGTTGCTTTTCGGGTTCTCAGTTTCAGTAACCATAATTTTTTTTTTTTGATTGGCAAAGAAAATTTCATTTCAGTAACCTCAATTGTCTCACTTCTTGTACAAATTTTGCTTTCTGCTTTTCAGACACTTGAAATTTGGAGGAAGCCCAGAAGTGACAACGTCCACAAATGCACAAGTAGAACACCGAAGGAAATAAGTATGCATAAGTCTCAACACAGCTTTTTTAGCTGTGCCGATTCCGTGTTTTTTTTTTAATCTTCTTCTTGCCATCTTAATCTGTGAGTTATTGTTTGTTACAGAGAACCACACTGCCACAAATGGGTACATTCTAGTTCACGCGAACGGGGGATTAAATCAAATGAGAACAGGGGTACGAATCCATATCTGAAAAAAGCATACGCGTAAAATCGCGTATCCCAAAAACGTAATCTTGAAGTTGCAAAATCGCGCAACTGAGAGAGGATTTGAGTCTCTCCTACCTGCTTATCTCTCGAGATCTCATCTACTTTCTCAGCGGCATTTGCTCTTTGTTTGTTCGAAATGCAGATAAGCGATATGGTTGCTGTCGCAAAAATTATGAATGCTACTCTTGTTCTTCCCACCTTGGATCATGACTCATTTTGGACCGACCCAAGGTGAAGATTTCGCAATCACTCGAGTGAATTCTAATAGGAATAAACGACAACAAAAATCCATGTTACTTGTTCTAATGCAAGTTTATCGATGCATTGTGGTAGAAATTTCAAAATGTGAAAACCGCAAGGCACCACAATACAACTAAAAGTGCATTACAATAGAAAGACCAGAATTTATGTAACGATCCGCTCCAGCTGACCTGCTAACCCTTAGCCTAGCTACGTGACTTAAAGGGTTAACCTCGAGTTATAAAGTAGGTCATGGCGTTTCGTTATATACTATACCACTTTCTGAAATCCCACAGATGTGGGACTTCTACTGGGGTGTCGGAATTTAGAAGACAGAATGCTATAAAGAGGCACAACACAGAGCAATTCATTATTTGTTTCTTCCCAGTGATTTCACAGATATCTTCGACTGGAAGCATTTCATAAAAGCTTTAAAAGATGATATAGAAGTGGTGGAGTCTCTACCCAGACAATTTGCCAAAGTGAAGCCCCTCCTCAAAGCCCCGGTTTCCTGGTCGAAGGCAAGTAAATGATCTAAACCTTCTTCATCGAAAGAGAGTATTCCCGAATCCCGAGTAATGATGAGGGCTTTTGTATGCAGGCAGGTTATTATAGAGGACAACTTCTCGAATTGTTAAAGAAACAGAAGGTGATGAAGTTCACCAAAACCGACTCGCGCTTGGCAAACAATAGCCTCTCCAGTTCTATCCAACGGCTGAGGTGCCGTGCAATGTACGAAGCGATTCGGTATAATGAGGAAATCGAAGAGCTCGGAAAGGTGTTGGTGAAAAGACTTCGAAACAACAGCGAACCCTACATTGCTCTCCATTTAAGGTATCAAAATGCAAAATTGGAGTCTTCAAAACGTATCCATGGAGAAATGCAAGTACGGCTATGTTCTTATGCTAACCCGCCAAATGCAGATACGAAAAGGACATGCTTGCTTTCACCGGCTGCAGTCACAGCCTCAACGCATCAGAGGCTGAGGAGCTGCGCAAATTGAGGTACAAGGTGAGACACTGGAAGGAGAAGCGGATCCATGGAGAAGAAAGAAGACTCCAAGGAGGGTGCCCAATGACCCCAAGGGAGGCTGGCGTGTTCCTTGAGGCAATGGGGTACCCTTCTGCCACCAGAATCTACATAGTCGCAGGGGAGATTTATGGAAAAGAAGGGCTTGAACCGCTCTGCACCAAGTTTCCAAACGTATACTATCACTCGACCCTCGCAACAGAGGGAGAGTTGCAACCTTTCAAGCACTTGCATAACCAATTAGCTGCCTTGGACTACATTGTAGCACTTGAGAGTAATGTCTTTGTGTATACCTACGATGGAAACATGGCTAAGGCGGTCCGGGGTCACCGAATCTTCGAAGGGTTCCGGAAAACCATCAGCCCTAACAAGTATGTATGGCCATGTTGAACAGCACCTAAGAAGGAAGGACACGCCTACCAGGCTCACATATATGTGTCCATAACCGACAAGCGTAGAACATAAACACGTCAAGACACACTCCAGACACGCTTAAATGCATATCTGTGTTCTCTCTCCCTCTTTGTGAGACACGTTGGGATACATTAGGGATTCATTAAGAGGTCATCATGCAATTTTTGCCATGATTGCTTACTACACTAAAACTGAGTTAATACGTGGTGATTCAAATCTTCATGATATCCGTGATATATTTTGTTTGTTTATCCTATATTTTCATGAAATCCGTGATAGATTTTCTTTGTTTATCCTACTTTGACAGAGAGAATGTTCCTGTCATATTCATGTCCCGTGTCCCATGTCTGTATTTGTGGTTCTTATAACTATACTAGTACATAGAAACTGTCATTATAGCCATTTTAAATGTCTACCAGCTCTCATTTCTACTGGTCCAATTGTATTGTTTGTAACGTTTTTGGAAAAATGTTGCAGGCAGATTTTTGTGAGACTAATCGACGAATTGGACCAAGGTAAGTTGGCTTGGGCGGAATTTTCATCCGAGGTCAAGAGGCTACATGCAAATAGGATTGGAGCACCACATTATAGAGGAGTCAGACGTATCCCAAGGATTGAGGAGTACTTTTACGCAAATCCCTTTCCGGGTTGTGTTTGTGATACATCCTGAATGTGAGAGCAGCAAGGGCATAACAGATGTGCCATGAAGCTAAATGAACATCCGAGGATCATAGATGCTTACCTGCTTCAAAATCTGGCTTTGTGCCAACAAGCTCGTGACACTGATTTACTTAAGCTGCAGCTGCAGCTGATATGGATGTGTGGACAAAATTCTTGCTTTCCATTGACAGATTGAAGCAGAAGAAGCCTCGTCCAGGGAGCAGAGCCAAGACCAAAAGAACATGGGGTAATAGACAAATACAAGTTTTTCATTTCGATATCCATATACTTATTTAGATAGTTTTTGAGAAGATACTTATTTAGATAGTTAAAGAAGTGAAGACTACATATGGTTTTATACACAAAAACAAGTCGATTCCATAATCATATGCACAGAGCACATTTTCTTCTTACGTTTTCCATTTTATCAGTCTAGTGGCAATTACTCACTGCCTAATTAGGCCATAATAGTAAATCCAAAACCAATTGGCAATAAGTTGAGAGCCCTTTGGAGGTTATAATTAACCAATGTGGGACAAGCTCTAACACTTTGTATTTGATTCTTTGCTTTTCATGCTTTTCAATGTAGATGCTTTAAAAAAATTTCATCTTGTTTCCCACTTAGGTGGGAAAGGGATGAAAACTTACCACAATTTCTAAATAGCAGGGCTATATTTGACAAAAAGAAAATCGAAGACCGAGTTGCATTTCAGCAAGCAGAATACCCATATATTGCATCCAGTTATTGATATTTATCTGTGTCTTCCTCCAGTTAGCTATACCAGTCAAGAAAGATGATTGAGAAAGTCATGACAAAAAGAAACAGCAAAAGGAAAGTTTTACTACTGCTATTCCGTTGGATGGCTTGGGAAAGTTCTTTGTTACCAAGTTCTACATTCTTCGTAGCTTCGACCGCCTGTTAAATTTAAAAGGTGTGAGAAGATTACTACACCAGAGCATCAATAGTAGTTTTAAGGAAGAGGAAAGAAAGGACCAGTAGAAAATACAACCCCATTGCATTCCTTTGTTATTGTTAAAGCATCCAACTCAAAACCAATTGGCAATGAGTGGAGAGGCCGCCTAGACTCATATACTAGCTTTGGAGGTTATATAATTAACCGATGTGGGACAAATTCCAACACTCTCCCGAATGTGCGACCCCGGACTCGCATGTGGAGAGGTCAACAAAGGATCTGGAACATACGGATCAAAACGAAACAAAGTGCCACTATGGCACAAACAAAGGGGAAAAGCCTCCGAAAACCTAACTCTGATACTATGTTAAAGCATCCAACTCATAACCAATTGGCAATGAGTGGAGAGGCCGTCCGGGCTCATATACTAGTTTTCGAGGTGATAATTAACCAATGTGGGACAAATTCCAACATGCCCCCGAACGTGCAGCCCCTGACTCGCACATGGAGAGGTCAACAAAGGATCCGGAACATGCGGAGCACAAGAAACAAAGTGCAACTATGACACAAACAAAGGGGAAAAACCTCTGAAAACCTAGCTCTAATGTCATGTTAAAGCATCCAACGCATAACCAATTGGCAATGAGTGGAGAGGCTGCCCAGGTTCATATACTAGTTTTCGAGGTGATAATTAACTGATGTGGGACAAATTCCAACAGTTATGAACAAGTGAAACTAGAAGAGAGGGGGAAAGTTTATGCTTCCATCATCTACTAGAATATCCAAGCCAAGGGAATAATCTAAAGCCATTTCTTTTGCGTTTGTATTAAAGTGACAAATATTGTTGCTCCTGTAAATTAGTTAACATCGGAAGCGATATGTCCTTCCAAATGACCTTGAAGAATCGAGATTAACCTTTACTCTCTTGAAGCCTTTGGACAAGGCCTTTATTCGTGTCATTTTGGGGAAGACCGGAAAGTGGAGTCTCAAGATTCTACCAATGGTTCAGCAAAGGCAGCTATTGGGGTTCCGTGTCGCCAACTCCAATAGTTAGGATAAGATGCAGTGGTGTAGGAGAAATAACTTAGTTATGAATGGTAGCATTGCTTTTGGGAAAATTGACTCCTGGTCCTTTTCTTGGGACTTATCTGCAGCTAAGGAAGAAAACATGTATGGCAAAGTCCTGTTTTCAGGTGAGACTATATGAAGTTATCTCACTTTTTAAATGCAGTAGAGATTTCTGAGTGTTAGGAAACGAATTGAGAAAATACAAACCATAAGTTCCCCTTGTTATTTTTCCCTTCACTTGTTCCAGAAGATGGGGGCGCCAAATGATATATGTATAGACTATATAAACCGAAATAAGGATAAAGATGAGTGAACAGACCTGCTCATACAAAAACTCTATCTGTTGAGCTTGTTGCAGAACATGTGTTGACATGAGGTGATTCAACGCAGACATTTCCACCATCTTTGTTTCAGTTTCTTGAGCAGCATCTAGAAGGCTAGTCAACTCCACCTGCACAAAGACAGAAGGGAGCAGATACAATTTATCAGTGTTCTAAAAGGTCTAGAAGGTCGAGTACTCGCTGCCTAGGCTCTAGAAGGCCCCTCGACGACTAGCCCAACTAACCCGACTAATTGCCTGACTAGGCACCGATTACTCGGCCCTGGAAGCTAGAAGGTGCCCAGCCGACCTGGGAGCGCCTAGCTAGTTTTAGAACCTTGCAACTTATAAGTATCCCATGAAACTTGACAATTGTAGAACCACATGCATTAAATGACAAAATTATAGGTCTTCTTTTGGGAGCAATATGGGCTAATGAAGGATGGGGATAATATCCGAATTGGGACCAAAGGAATTTCAGCATTCATCTGGCAGAGAAATCCTTGGGCAACCAAATGAATAATACCTGAAGGGCACGAGTTTCATCATCCAAAAGTTGCTGCTGAACTCTAATTGGGTCGGTTTGAATCTCATCAGGCTCCGAGTCATTAGGTTCCTTCAGCTTTATATTGTTAGAATGAGAGTTGTCTGCAGATTTAGATGTATCAACCCGCTTCAGTCTTCTTCTGGGTATTGTTCGGTTAATAGCTTCTTGGAACCGTATCGCTCTAAGCTGATCAAACTGTCTCGTTACTGAGTGAAGCCTTTCGCTTAAAATCAACACCTGAAATTAGACAGAGGTGAAAGAAAGAAAAAACTATTCATGCACAACACAAAAAAATTGAACTCCAATGCCACAGAGACAATGTGAAACATCTAGTTCACATGGATTTATAAAATCAGTGTGCAGACTTTACGTCTCATGATATTTAATCTACCATTATTGTGAAACTAAGAAGCATGGTACTTCTAAAGAATATGGTGTCCGTGTCATACAATTATGGTCTTAGGACACTCCCCAACACCCTGGGACACTTGGGCATCAATGCCAAAATCTAGGTCATTTTTCTTACAGGGATGTGTATATACCAATTTTTCTGTCTGTTTGGTCAGAAATTCATGCATTGAATGACATCCACCAGTTGGATTTTCAAAAATCACTTGTGCTATTTTGTGAATGAGGGAAACGAAGAGGAGAGGAGGAAATTTTTCCTTCCCTTCCATTTGTACAAATTTCATTGCTGCTGCAACATAAGGTTGGTACAAATTTCATTGCTGCTGCGACATAGGTACAAATTTCACTCTCATTCCTTTCTCTCGACTTTCTCTTTCAACCAAACAACTTTGCCCTTTATCTCTTCTTTTGTTTTACCTTCTTTTATCTCATCGCCCTCCCAAACCAAGCATGGAAAAAAATCCAGAGCTGAACTTCCAGTCTCAATAGAATTTTACAGCAGTAAGTAGCAACAAATTGAAGTGATAAGTAATGAAGATATAGAAAAACGGTCTAAAAATTGAAATCATACCACTCCGTGTTTGTGTGCAATAGTATCTGCATTAGAATGATCACCCTTTATGCCAAGCCACCCCTTCGAGTTTGACTCTTCATCATTTATACTAGATTTGAGAATGTCTATTTGTTCTTTGCATGCTTTAACAAAAACTGTAACCTGCGAAAAATGGAATGGTTAGATTAGGACTTCAGATATAAAATCTGAATCAGTAACCGGGGCCTAAAATGCAAGAATGGAAAAATTCTTTAGTATCAGCAAATATATTGTACTAAGCAATGAAATCTAAGTATCTAACCAACCTTGCTTTTACATAATAAAAAACACAAGAAAAGCAAGCGAAATGAATGATGTTTAATGTTTAACTGGTTTGAACCATGGTGCATGAGTAGTGATATACCGTTATGCTCTGTACCTGCAACAACCTACGCCCAACCGAGACTCATGTCTCGGTCAATTGGGAGGGTTTACCCGAACAAACATAAGATTGTATTTAACCATTCCGTTCTGTCAAGGTTACATAAATTCAGATCATTGTTAACTGCAACATCCTATGCCATCTAACATCATCCCCTCAATTCAGGTGGATTTACCTCTCGCTTGGAGAGGACTTCCTCCCCCAAAGGATTCTTAAGCCAAACACTCCAAGAGTTGTCTGCCATGATTAAACTGTGATATCAGAGCCCATTCAATAACTAGAAATGTCATCATAATTTAGATTGCATCTTGAAACCATACATCAATGAGAAGCTATTTCAACGACAAGTTTTTGACTGAATTTTTACTTTTCCATTTCTCTTCGGCGGCAGTTCAATTGGTGATGATCTCATCACTCTTCATGATCAATGTAACTACTGATGTTTAACACATTAGTCAACTCCTTCTCAGTTTATCTTCAATTATGGCTACCCCAAACATTTTGAAAAAAATAATACTTGGAGCTCTGTACTTTCTGGTCTCACCACACGTCCATTTTATCACCCTCATCAACTACACTCGTCTTATTAATGCATAATTACTTAGTTGCCTACTTGCCTGCAATTTAGGATTGCAAAGCATAGGTGATTCTTTGCTGCTCTACAGAACTTTCTTCAATGTTGTAGGTTCATATCTATCACGTAATATGCCATAAGCACCCCTCAACCTTTTTCCCTTTTATCAAAAACCTCAGATTGAGTGAACTTACTTTATAATACCTTGGAGTTGTTTCAATATTTAATATCTCCATTATTTTTCTTTGCCTAGCATAGAAGCAAAAGCCAAATCTAAATGCTGTTTATTTCTAATCAAGCAATGAAAGCAACATAAGATGCATCATGGATGTAGATTCTTGATATATGCACCAAACTTTGGTTTATAATCAAGATCAAACATCTACTCCCTCCATCCGATAAAGAATGTCCATTTTCACTATTCACATCTCTCATAAAACTATCTATATTTTCCATAAAGAATTTGTGAATGAATTAATTCACTACGATGTTCAATATGTATAACAATTAACATCATTCGTTAGTGAACATCCTAGAATGGCCTATTTAATTTCACAAAGCACTGCAAAGGTTAGGTTTATAAACGTACTTCATGCTCGATACCGTCTCTCTCCTGCTCAGTGGTGCGGTGCAAGTCTACATAATCCTTCTTATGCTTCACCAAGAACTGCTCCAACTCTCCAATGCTTTCAAGCTGCAAAAGGATGAAGTTCATTCTCTAGAAAAACTGGGTGCAAATTGTATTGAAATGCTTGTAGTATGAAATAAAAAGAAAGATGAAATGTTTCCTCAGAAGCAAGTGGCAGCATCACCTGCAGCGGATAGCTTTCTCATGTTTATAGTATCAAACAATAATGGAAAACAAGATATGATTGTTGTAGTCTTAAAGCATATACCGTAGTCAATGCAGCTTTGGTAAAAGATGACCTTTGCCGAGGTTTGTGCATAATGAAAGACGCCATAACAGCTGCCAGTTTAGACTGTCAAAAGTAACCATAACTTGGTTGACGAGGACATTTCAGGGGAAAAAAACCTACAAATCTGCGAACAATATGTAACTTATGTCTATGTTCCAGAGCATCACGATCATTAAATCTTATCTATGACTTCAGGAGATATGTTGCCTGACAATATTGAAAATCTGCACACCATCTTTCTTAGCCCTACAACCAAATGTGACGGACTTATCAAAATTCTACCCCAAATTCCCATACGAAACTAGACTACATATCGGTGCACAAAATCCATTGCTATCAAACAACTTAAAGATACTCCACATTCAAGGTGCGAAATTTAGGAAAAGCAGGTGTAGAATATGAACACACAGACATGCGGCACCTTAGATTCACAGGTACCAAGTTTTGACGCATGTCATGTTTCTTCCTAGCAACAGCACGTCAGTAGAAAAGATTATGACATTTTTTAAAATTCCAATTTGCCACTAGGTGATTATAGACTGCAGAAAGTCTCACACTGACACCAACTGAAGAAGTTCAAGATCGCAGTGGTCTAAACTTCTGGAGTCAAATGGTCGAATGTCCGCATCATGCGCATGAATTGTAAGGCAAAGAGCCATCAGTTCTTCTAACATTGTGTAGTGCTATCTCGAGTCACCATCCAACCCCATGTACACTTTCTCCTCCTCTTTTTTGTTTGTTCCCTCCAATTCTCTTCTTCCTAATACGCGTGTCCAGATAAGTGAACAGACCACAGGTAAACCCTAGGTCCTTTCAAGAAGTTTTATCTATTTTCAGCACTCAGATGTAAAAGTCATTTAAGAGCATCCAAACAAGATTTGAATAGCTGAAACACAAGTACAAAATAGAAGGATTCTTTTTTTATGGCAAAGGACCACATTTAACACCTGTTTTCTCACCTTTTCATTTGCTTGATCAAACAATGCCTCACCAGAACCAGAAAATCCCTTTTGACAACGTATTTCAGATCAAGATTAAAAAACAGTACAAGATACCAAGATGTGACATATGGTAGCCATGAAGATAAATGCCACTCCACAAGAAGTTGTTTAATTGTAGATTTCAAAATAGGTATTGTTGCTTTTACAATGACTTCCTACATATAAATCCATCATCCACGAAGAGGGTTGTTTGTATTAAACCCCTGTGCCATAGCAAGAAAAAAACACAAGGGTTCTCAATTAAAATGCTACCGGAGTACAAATGACCAATATTGACTCCAAAAGCAAACAAACCTCATCATATCCCAGAGATAAAGCTGAGCGGTGCACAGCATCTTTAAAATCTTCCATTCTGTCTCTGACTCTTGCCATTCTCTAAAATCATGGATAAAGTGTAAGAGATAACAACCTTGGGTAAATACCAATCTCGAAGATGCACGACAATGTTAAACTAACACGAGACCAAATGGCTTGTAAAAACTAGCAAAAAATGAATAATAACCACTCAAATCCCTGATGATGTTAAACTAACACGAGACCAAATGGCTTGCAAAAGCTAGCAAAAAACGAATAATAACCACTCAAATCCCTGATGATGTTCAAGATGTAGCAATACCAGTTTCATTCAGATTTTCCTTAGCAATCAGAAAGCAAATCCCATTTTCGCATCAATGACAAGGCTCAGAAAAAAGAGAATTCATGTCGCAGAGAATCATGGTAAACATAGCCATGTGAGGTAGATAAGTAACACGTTACCTTATCATTTTAATTTCTTAAGTAACCATAAAAAGCAAAAAACATTTTTCCTTCCATTTTCTCATTTTTTGGAAGGGCAATTAGATCAGTTTCCAAAACTGAAACTCAGTAACAGCAATATGCAGTGGAGTTGAAACCCATCATATTCTGCTGAAATTATGAAAATACAGTTTCTGATATATTCCGAAGAACTTAACCAGGGCCCAAAAAAATTATGCTTAGAAGAAGGCCCCCGTTAAAAGAATGGTACTAGTGCTGCATCTGCGTTACATTGATTCACTCCTGGTGTGTGGATCAAACATCCAAATACTCTTTCAAGGAGTGATAATTTACTATGACCCAAACACATCTACCATTTTTAACATCTAAATTGAGAGGAAAAAGAACGGCAAGCAGAGAGAGAGAGAGGGTACCTGCTCGACTTGGGCTGGTTCTGATCGGGTTGAATTGAAGGATGTACACCGCACCACCGTCTATCCTCGGAGTCGATGAGGAGATGGTGTTTGGAGCAGCTTTATGGAGTTGGATCTTCGGGGTTTTCGTTTGCAGAGAGTCAGAGACGATGGACAGCCTTGTTGTTTTGATTCTCAAACAATTTTTTCAATTATTATCCAATTATTATTTTTATTTATAAATATTATTTTAATTTTTCCCTCTACCTCTCTAATCATTAATCCCTATTTTTTAATTATTATCTCTAATTCTCCTTTTAATTATTATAAAACCCAAAACTCAAACCAAACACAACCAGAATTTCGTTTTCCCCTTAACTCTATTTTTTTTAGCTCCACCTATGTTTATTGTTAATTTCATTTAAATTTACACGATTGGTAATGAGTTTTACTCTCTTCTCTTTCGACTCACATTAAATTTGACTTTGATCCGGTTTGCTTGCGTATTCGATCTGTTTACGTCTTGCAATATGTGTAAGAGAGCTTGAGGCTTGAGTCGAGACGATGGAGATATCTCTTTTACATTGGTGTTGTCTGGGTTGTTTAACTGAATTTTTATCATTATATTTTGGATGGTGTTTTGTAAGTACTGCTGAACTTTGTTAGATGTGAACATTTTCTTCTGGTAAAATGAAAATTGACAGAAAAAATTTGTGACAAGGTACACACGGATTAAACTCGGAATCCATTGGAGTACACCTTTGGGTGTACACAAAATATACTCCAAATTGGATGGACATATTTTGTGGTCTCACACTAGTGATCAACGTCATTTAATTTTTTTATAACATAATATTAAGAGTTAGGATGTAAAATTATCTCATTCAAATACCAATATAGGCTTAATTGATTGTTAAATATTTGTATATACAAATTTTAAAAAGAAAATCAATCAAGCCTCTTTATCGATATCTAAAAAATTTAATTTTTTACAAAACCTTTAAAACTATGTTTTAAAAAAATTGAACAAATGTGATTATTTGTGTGAAATCCATCTTGACCTTCGGTGTACACCAAGTTTTGTTGTAAAAACTCGGTTCCAAGACGGGTCCTTAACCACCGATGATGGTAGTCTGTTGGGTAGGGTGCCTCATATTCCCATGGGAAACTTGGGTTCGAGTCTTGCCAGTGGCAAGAGATTGTGGGGTACACGTTTATGCCCACCAGTACCTAGGTGATGTTGTGGTGACGGCCTGTCTCACGGACAGTAGCTATGGCTCGAACATGACATTCTATTGGTGGGTTGGGAGCCCCTATAATCAGGTCCAATGGGGTTGCTACGCTGTTCGGCCCCTCTCACTCTTTTATCTGATATAAAAAGAAAAAAAAAAGACGGGATCCTTAAAACGACGTCGGAAGTGCACACTAGACTCGTGGTTTGGACGCGGGGTTATCCACTTTGCCGGGAAAAAATGACGCGAGGCAATAAAACGGCGTCGTGTAAAGGCAGATATCGTAGGACTCCTGTCTCCAACCCAGAGCACGGTAAACTCGCGTCTTGAATTCTCAGGGGAAAAAAAGGGTCGCGTCTTCTGAAAGGTAGTGGGTTTTCTTTGTAATCGTTCCCCTGTACATCAAGTTTCTACGCGATCAGAATCAGCCCTTAATCGAGCAGGTACCCTTCTCTCTGTGTGTGTGTGTGTCACCGTCTACATCTCTGTTTGCTGTTTTTTGTGCTAAATTTAGATGCTTTAATGTGATATGTTTGGGGCCTCGTGTATAATCACTCCTTGAAAGAGTATTGGGAGCCCGATCTACGCACCAGGAGTGAATCAATTGAACCCAGATGCAGTAAACCATTCTTTGTGGCCTTTTTCTTAGCATTTTTATAGGGGCCTGAAGTAATTGCTTTCTAGGCTTCTATCTAGGGCCGGCACTGATGGTGTGTTGCGATTGGTTTGTCAGAATTAGATCTTGACGGTTTAGGAGCGTTCTTAATAGATTGATTGTTTTAGCTTCAATACTTGCTGATTTAAGCTAGAGTCACACTGCGATATGTGAATTTCATCATCTTCCCATGTGGGTTTGTTTAGATTTTAGGTTTGTGCGTAAGCAAAGATTTTAAATTTCGAGTTTCCCGTCCATCTGGCAGTGATACTGATATTGCTTTCTGAAGAATTTGTGGTCTTTTAGTCTAATATTCGTGATGATATCCAAATGCTGCAAGATTGATAATTTCTTAGTTTCCGGGCTGAGTAGTAACAGTTTCAGTTATTTTGATTTTCTTTTTGCTGAAATTTGTTCAGCTTTGCAGCCAGTTTTCTTTAGATAAGTAAAATTGCAATTTTCCCAGATTTCAAAATCCATTTGTTTTCTGACTTCTGTCTCCCCTTCCCAATTTGTTGCCAATTCTCTTATCTGGATTTTGACTGCTCAAATTGTGGTGACTCACTAGTATTTCACAGCTTTTTTTTCTTCTTGAGTTCTGAGTCTACTGAAAACACCTTGATTGGTGTTTCCCCTGATAAGTGTTCGAAAGTTTCCTGAATTCTGCCCAAAAATTAATTTTGTGAGACCAGAAACTCCCCTTGAGTGAACAAAATAAATTAGGGCGGGATTGTCTACAAAAAACACGTGCTTAACATATTCATGGCATAATGGATGCTGAAGACCTGAAGGAAGCATTGAAAAGGGAAGGAGAATTTGGAAGATTGACTAAATGTGGGTTCGGATGTGAGGTTTCCCTCTTGCAGTAGGGTTTAGTGTTTGTATTGGTGTGAGTAGTACGTGTCTTCTTGAGTCAAGTTGCAGAACTATCCTTCAGATGTCCAAAATCTTGGCCTTTTTCTTTCGATATGCATTATGAGTCCTAGGACTTAAGTGCAAAATGGATGTGGGTAATCTGTTGGAACCAAGTTTTGTTCAATACTCCTTTCATACCAAAATGTATGTGGGTAATCTATAATCATGATGGCCTAGAGGCCCTAGACGAAGAAAAAGGAACTTTTGAAGCTTTGTTAAGACACTTGCATATTGAAACTATTATTCTTTGAGTGCACATTGAATTTCGGGACTGAAGCAAGGGGTTGAATCAGAGGGTGTAGAAATGCATCTGCTTAGGCTTCTTTAATTAGTTGAGAACAGTGTCTCTGGAAAACGGTATTGGGAGGCTTCCTCGAAACAGGTTGTGCCCACCAGCTTCAATAGTTCTTGAGAATGAAAGTCATCGCCATCTTTTGCATAGCAACTCTGTGGATATGATTATACTGAAGCAGAACCCTCTTTCTTCATTTTCTTTGATTCAAATTAATAGTTTAGTTTCTGAATGCTGCTGCTGGCTTTTGGGCGAGGGTGCAATCATTTTCTAGCTTTTACCATCTTCCATGATACAATCTCGCATATCCTTGCGGAAAGTAAGTCTGGATTCTATGTTCTGGCAATGGAAATCTGAGCGGGTGGATTTTTTTTATTTTTTATTTTTTTTCGTTTGAAAGAAATACATTAACATGCTTACTTAACCTGTTCTGTTATGGTTATTGGTGGTATACACTGTGAGCTGTTCATATGGATTCAAGTAAACCGACAGGAAACATCTTCGATTTGAACATGGTGACCGTTTGTTGAAACTGATTAACTAAAGTTCTTGATGCAGGGAATGGGTTTTTGGACGTTACTCGAAGGTTGTCTGCTTCTTGCTAATGCATTCGCAATATTGAATGAGGAGCGCTTCCTTGTGCCAAGAGGGTGGAGCTTCCAAGAATTTTCCGGGGTGAGAAGAAATTCAATAAAGGGGCAGCTGATAGGTCTTATTTATGCAGTCCAGTACATGAGACTTCCTCTTCTGGCTGCCAACATTGTTGTCATTGCGTTGAAGCTTGTTACTGGGTGATTTTCCTTGGTGTGTCATTGCCAATGACTAACAATGTTACTTCCACTGGGATGTGTTTATCGAATTTAGTCTAGATCTCGTCGTCTCTTTTGGTGGTCGCGAAAAGCATGTATGTTTATTACAGTATTTCTGAAAGTTGAGTTTTCTTTTTTAACTTTTGAAAAGCGGATAGATTGAGTTTGTGGTGGTGATATTTCATTTTCCCATGATTTTGGCTACGCACGTCGCATTGTATTCATTGGCTATTTTAGTAGAAGAGTTGTAAATTAATTACTTTTTAAATTCACAAATTTGGATATGCAGCCCAATGTTGAGAAATCAATTCGAAAGCCAGTAGGGAAGGCCAAATAAAACCAGAAACCAAACTTTTTTTTGGCCAAAGACTTCATCAAGTAACTCAGTTTTATAGATATCGCACAACCAATAGAAATCCAGGCTAATGTCAAATGAACGGACTCATCTTGTCGAGGATACAAATCATACAAAAGATTTAGACAAAACACATTGAAGGGTTTTTTTTTTTGGGTACAAATATTGAAGAGTGCATCATCTTGCTGAGGCAAAATGTTGTGCTCAACATAACTGATGCATGCACTATGGCAATTTAAGGAGATGAAATTCTTAACCACATTGGTTCATAATAGTATCAAAGCACTGAAATCATTCCACCGGCAGTCGGCAGACCTTCATTCTTGGTAGTTTCCAAAGCGACATCAGCACCGTTAACTGGGCCCGTAGTTTCTAAACGAATGGATCGGAGCAAACCTTGCAATCTCAAAAGGTAACTCTGGCTGAACTGCTGGGTTTTGATGTAAGGTGTAGCCATTGTCACGACACTGATGGGAGACCGTTGTGGAATCAGGCAGGATGTTGGATAACACGCTGGGGGCAAGGTTCAAAAAGACTAAACAATGGCACCAAGGGCATTCACATT
>JAXBDA010006061.1:0-21963 GCA_036023075.1 Gaultheria prostrata | reverse complement strand
AGAATAAAAAAAAAAACAGGCGGCAAAGAGGGGGAGGAGAGAGAAAGAATAAAAAAATGGGTAGGGAGTGAATAGTGCCTCCCTAAATGGGGGGTTTTTAGGGAGACACTATTCATTTTTGTATTTTAGGGAGGGGTTTAGGGAGTTTGTTGGAGCCTAATATTGAGGTTTAGCTCCCTAAAATAGGGATGAGAGCCAATTTATGGAATTTGTTGGGTTTGCTCTTACAGTACTATATAGATTACCACCCCAAATTGAAGTCCATTTCTAGTTTCGTTAATTGACCACATTCACAGTCCACCATGTCTTTATAAACTCTCTCCTCTCTGTATATATCCCCAATTTGTTCTGCCTATATAGAGAGAGAAAAAGACGCCACACACACCCCACCACCAGTTCACCACCTTATTAAAACAAAAAAACAACGGTTCTTAATCTCTCTCTCTCTCTCTCTCTCTCTCTCTCTCTGTGTGTGTGTCATTTGACGTCCGTCCAATGTCAACCGGTGGCAGTCCCAAACACCACGGCCTCACCACCCACCGCCGCCGCGTCCCAGATCTCACCGACACCGAAAAGGCTTCTTCAGATTACACCCATTTAAACGACCCCGACGAATACGACAACAACATCGTTTCATCGGACGACGACGGCGGCTTCCGTTACTTCTTGGTGTTACAGAAAAAGGGCACGAAAATGGACGATTACTATTCGTCGGTGCTCCGCGCGTGCACGGTGGCGCAGTGCCTGGTTAACGGGAGGAAGCTGGGCCGTCCGATTTTCGCGGCGTTGATGATGATGTTGGTTTTTTGTGTGCTCTTTAAGGTTTTCTTATTCGCGGGTAGTAGCGATGATACAGAGAGGAGAGAGAGTAAAAATGGAATGTTGATTCTCCAGACGTTCAAGGACGAGTTGGATATGGCTCAGAGGGTTGTCAACGAAATCGAGGCGTTATCTGGTTCTGTTAGGCCCAAACGGGTTTTGAAAAATAACCCAGTAAGTAATTTTCCCCTTATTCCAAACTTCATTTCACGTTTGATTACGATTACGCGCAGCTCTACTAATCCCGGGAAGTTTCCTCGATTTTGGGTTTTTCCCAAAAGGTGAAAATTTATGTGCCCATTTATGGAAAATGTAAGTATTGAGCTTGATTGGAAAAGTAGCCAGTGATTATTCTTCTCCCAATTTGTCCTTGTGTGTTTGTTTGTGTGGTTTCTGAGAAAGAATGGGAAAATTTTCAACTTTTCTCAGATTTTGGGTCTTTCTTCAGAGGCGACATTTCCGCAGTATTTAATCGAACATGTTGTATTGAGCTTTGATTGAGTTTGGATTTTTGTAATGGAGAACAGGAGAAGTACCCGGAAAGTAATTTCTCCCCAATTTGTCTTTACTAGAAAGGGAAAATTTTGAGCTTTTTACGACGCCAATTTGGGGGGAAATTTTAGTATTAACTTAATGGCTAAAAGGGTTTATTGGAGAAATACCCAGAAAGCATGTTCTCCCCAGTAGTCTTTTGTGAGTTTGGTGTCTTAGAAAACAGAGGAAAAGAATGGAAACTTTTGGACATTTTTTCTTGGTTACCAAACAGGGGATCAGGGATTTTGAGGGTATCCTTCTAAGAAGCAGCTGAAAATTCATATTGAGAATTTTCTGATTAATCAAATTCTTTTTTGTGGTTCTTGTTGCTTTGAAGATTGGTTTCCCTCCTGTTCTGTTTTTGACCCACGATTATTGGGCGGCAAAAACGTGTTCTTTTACTAGTATTTTGGTAGTTGACTTTTGACCAAAAATAACATTTTTCATTTTTGGGGTTTTGTTTTCTAATCATTTCCTCTTTGGCCTTTTGAAGTTTCTATAGTTTTTCACATTCTATTAGCTTACGCGTACCGTGTTTAATCCCGAAGAATTACTTCCACCGTCATAGAGTTGATAGCTAAGAAATTTCCAATCTAATACTTGATACGGTAAAAATGCTAAGTCTCAGATCTTGATCACTACGAAACTTCTCGGGGATTATTTTATCAAGATGTTTGGCAGAGAAAAAGTTTTTCTTTCCCTCACTTTGTTATACTAGTAGATTCTGTACTCGAAGTTGTTTGGAAAAACCTCACGTAGTCACGTATCATTATTTTTTAATCACTTCCTTCAGTTTGGTGAATATGTTGCTCATTATTTTTATCATTACTCACCTAATACTCTGTATCTTGCCTTTTGTTTACAGACACCAGAAATCTGGATGAAACCAAACAGCGATAACTATTACAAGTGCATTTCCCGGCCAAAGAATCGAATTAGTATGCTCCACTTACCCATTTCCCTCTTTGTCAAAGAGATTTCTCAATGTCGATCATTGTTTGATATATGCGTTTACCTTTATAATTTAGGGACGGGTTCTGGAACCAATGGTTATATTTTAGTTCATGCCAATGGTGGATTGAATCAAATGAGAACCGGGGTAACCTTCAATTTCAGCAGCTCAAATGAAATGTTCGATTGTCTTTATAAGATGTTAGTCTTTAGCTAAACCTCTTTGTTGACGTATATTTTTAGATTTGTGATATGGTTGCTGTTGCAAAGATCATGAATGCCACATTGGTTCTTCCTTCTCTTGATCATGACTCTTTCTGGACAGATCCAAGGTACTTACTTTCCCCCTATCCTTTTCTTTAGCTGAGATTCGCCGTTTTATTGCCTATGTTGTTTCAATAATTTCCAATTTCTTCTAAGCAGTGATTTTAAGGACATTTTCGATTGGAGGCAATTTATTGAAGTTTTGAAAGAAGATGTTGAGATAGTTGAGTCTTTGCCGCCTAGCCATGCTGCCATCGAGCCCCTCCTTAAGGCACCAGTTTCGTGGTCGAAGGTGCAGAAGCCAGCTCCACTCTCATCAATCCGATTCGTCTTTCTTTTTAACGGAGCTGTTTCTTAGATGGTTTTTTCGTGTGCAGGCTAGTTACTATAGACAACATATGGTTAGGTTGTTGGAACAGCACAAGGTGATCAAGTTCACTCACACTGATTCAAGACTTGCTAATAACGGCATCGCACCTTCCTTACAGAGACTCAGGTGCCGCGCCAATTATGAAGCTCTTCGCTACTCACCAGAGATTGAGGAGCTTGGGCACAAGTTGGTTGATAGACTAAGGAATGAGAACGAGCCATATGTTGCCCTCCACTTAAGGTACCTATCTAACAGCCAGTTTGGTTTGCGTGACTTGGTCAAAAATGGAAAGGATTTTATAAATTAGTTGAGAAATGGTAGAAAATGGTGAGATTTGGTGATAAAAGAGACTCTAGTTAGATGTTTAGTCTTCATAGTACTCAGATAGCCCTGACGAGAAGCTGGATTTTTTTTCTCCTTTTCCTCCCCTAGTTTAGTGAGTTTGAGTACTAATTAAAGGAGTTAACTCAGTAGATCGATCTTGTATGCAGATATGAGAAAGATATGCTTGCATTCACGGGCTGCAGCCACAATCTCACTGCATCAGAGGCGGAGGAGCTTCGTACTATGAGGTACAATGTAAAGCATTGGAAGGAAAAGGAGATAGACGGCAAAGAACAACGAATCCAAGGAGGATGCCCAATGTCCCCAAGGGAGGCAGCCTTATTCCTTAAGGCCATGGGGTATCCATCCTCTACAACAATATACATAGTTGCGGGGGAAATTTACGGTAGTAGTAGCATGGATGCATTCCGTTTGGAATACCCAAATGTTTTCTCCCATTCCACACTTGCAACCGAAGAAGAGCTTGAGCCGTTTAAGCAGTACCAGAATCGGCTTGCTGCCTTAGATTACATTGTGGCACTAGAAAGTGATGTTTTCCTTTATACATACGATGGGAATATGGCGAAGGCGGTTCAAGGGCACCGAAGGTTTGAAGGATTCCGAAAGACTATAAAACCTGACAGGTACACTTTTGCTGCTGTGAGAAATGAATCAAATCATACACATCTGCATGCAGTACTTTTTTTTATCAAGTTGTGAGCGATTTCATTAATATGTTTTTTTTTTTCCTTTCATTTCAGACAAGTATTTGTTCAATTGATTGATCAGTGGGATGAGGGTAGTTTGTCCTGGGAAGAGTTCTCTTCAGAGGTTAAGAAGTCGCACTCGGATAGGCTTGGAGCTCCGTATCTTAGGCTGCCAGGGGACTCGCCAAAACTAGAGGAGAATTTTTACGCAAACCCTTTTCCAGGTTGTGTTTGTAATAATAGATCTCAGGGCCAAATCAGCGACCCTAGACTCAAACGGAGATCAAGTCTAAAAGCTTCTTCAAAAAGATAGCAGTGAAGTGTAGATGAAGTGCATCGCTTCAAACGCTTGTAAAATATGGGTACGGGTTTTCCACCATTCAGTAGATAATGGCAGCGAAACAGTAGACGAAGTACATTGCTTCAAACACTTGTAAAATATGGGAACGGGTTTTTTCACCATACAGGAGATGATGGCAGCCAAACAGGGCCCAGGAAGAGCGTCTCGAGATTAATGTGATTTTTTTCAGATGCAAGTTTCAGTTTTGATGTACAGATATGGGGAAGGGTAAAGAAGAGTTATAGATGATTGATTATGCACACAGATAAGATACATGGCACAGTGACATTCTCCCTGTTATGTGGAGTAATCAAAGATTTTATTTTGTTCTTTATTTTTCATTCTTTATGTTTGATTTTACCCATTTTGTTTCCCAATTTCTTTCTTTAGATTAGAAAACCTTTGGAGTATTCGAACCAACATCATTCCATATATAGGCTATTCAGATGACCGAGAAATTTCACAGAATTAAATTCTAGAAAAGAAAAATAAACGCTGATGTTAGAGGTCGTGGTGGAGCGATGGTAAGTTCTATCTGCTCCTTGAGGTCTGGAGCGTACGACGTACGTACGTTCGAGTCGCGAGAACCAGTCTTTTTATGATAGATTGGAATCAGTCTCTCTCAAATGAGCTATTGCAAGCTGTTGACCTTCTGCATAGAATACGACACGACCCTACGACGAAGACAATTAGCCGAACACGTGGCACGCAAGGCAACGCGACAGTTGGAACGAAAAAAGACGTGACGAGGACAAAAGACCCTTGACCTCGATGCCGTTGACCATGAAAAATGTTGGCACGAAAAAGATCCTCAAACCACCGCGTGTGTCGCGGCCTGATAGTATGGAATAAATATCCGCACACGACTCATGTGACGCGTGTTTAGAATTTGTAAATTAACTTGGCCCAGAAAGAGGGGCCAAGTCTTCTATGAATAGAGCATCCCTCCTACATTTCAAGAGATCTTTTTTTTCGAACTTCGAGAGTTATTTTAGAGAGAAAATATTCTTTCTAGAGAGCAGTCACTCTCACCAAAGAGGAAATCTTGCCAAGGATTTCTTCCTACTATTCTAGCCTTGTTCTTTACCAGTCCATAAATAACCATCTAGTCCCTTCAAATAATCGTTCATTATTCTCATCCCTAATCGATTCGATTGACACTCGATTTACGTACCCTAAATTTCCTCCTTACAAAGAACTTTCGTTTCTGCAAGGCATGCACTAGAAGATTAAAATATCCAACATGATGCGATGGGCATTGAAGTTTCTGGTAGAGAAGAAGATGTAGAGCTAACATGCATACCACAAACTGAAAAGCCTAAAAGTGCCTAATTGCTTTGAATTAGTTGGCACATGTAGCCTAAACCTAACTAGTGTGCTTGACTTGAATTTTCTTCTTCATGAATTATTCCGAATTGAATTTTCATCTTCATGAATTTCTAGACCAAAAGTACCTAACTAGCCGCATCAATCCGATCCGTATCACCGTTGAAAAGAGAATTCCACTATATTGATTGGGTATAATGAGAGAAAAAAATAAAAATTAATCCTCAAGCCCTTTTTCACCATCACTCCCTCACTCTCACAATGCTTTCTCTTTACCTCTCACCAATTCTGTGTTTCTCACAATACCCTAATACTCCCTTGGTATTTAGTATATAAGCCTTGAGATATTCTCATCCCTAAATGGAACCTTATTACTTGGTCACCACTCAGTTTTTCTAATTTCAATAGGAATTCAACCGTGACCGAGGCCGTGGGTAGGGATGGCAATGGATCGGTTTGGTCCGGGTTTTGCGATTACCATACCCAAACCTAAGTTATTTATTTATACCCAAATTCAAACCGATATCCGATGGGTACAATTTTTAGTGCACCATAACCAAACCATTAATGAACATATGAAGGAAAAAGATTATAAATAATGTCGTGGTAGGTATAACAAACTTGTACAACCAGTTAATGATTTCAAGTTCCTATTGTGACTCTTGAGATTTTTAAGGAATTTGAGAAGAATAAGGAGGGAGATGAAATGAAAAGTTACTAAAAGTTATGAATTGAAAATTTTTAATTACATGTATATAAAAAATGTTATATGCATAAAAGTAATATTATATGGATCGGTTTGGATTTGGGTTTGGATTTGGCCGAGTCCTTGCTAAGACCAAACCCAAATCCAAACCCGCTTGGTATCATGTTTTGAAAACCAAACCTGCTCCATGGATAGGAAAAAATAAAAAAAAAAACCTCCCCAATACAGGCGGTTTGGTTCGGGCATTCATCGGTTTTGGGTGGAATTGACATCGGTAGCCGTGGGCATGTGTCTTGAGGTTCGAGGCTTGGTTGGCTTGGGCTTGGGCCCATTAGTTTGGCTGGACAATGTTCCAGAAGCTGAAGTGTATTTCTTCAGCTAGGCCTAGCAGCTGTAAGGTTCACCTCTGGTTATAAAATTGTGACTTCCTTCTGCTACGCAAAAACTTTCAGTGCTGAGCGGCCACGGCCACGTGGTGCGGAGCGCATATCTCGGCCGTCCAAAAGTCTCTCTCTCTCAAATCTGGCCATCCAAAACACTTGAGGACGTCCGAAATTCGTGCTTGTGTACCGCGTAAATGGTGCCCGGGCATTGAAAAATTTCTCGAATTCTAGTGCTTATCTTTGTTCTTGTTCCTTGCGTTTGTTTACGTTTCCATCAGTATACTTGTTAAGCAAATGATTTTGTTCTGAAATTAAAATATACAATCAGTTTTACTTTTATGTTATGTGCAACTATCTATTGGTTGTGTGCGAAAATTTATTGTCTGTGTGGCGTGCCACATTTACTGGTTTTGGGCAAAAAAACTTTTGCACTGTTTGTATAAAATAATATATTGGTCTTGTGCAATAATCTACTATTTGTGTGCAACCATCTACTAGTTTTGTGCAACAATTAGCTGTTTTCGCCAAATGTGTTCATCAGAATATGACCATTTATTATTTAAACATAAGGAAGGAGCTCGAGGAAAATTATGTAATATTCCTCCACTGGCGTCATTTAATTACTATCACGTCTCAAAATCATATCTATCAATTACTTCTGATAGGAGTGTCCATTATTATGTAGGAGCAAATAATAAAGAATATACTTGTTGCAATTGTTATTTGCAATATTTACTAATAAATGAATTTTGGTACAATTCTCTTCAAATAGTTTAGGAGCTCATAATAGCAAGGGAAGTGATGGAGGCAATGCTGATGATGGTAGCACTGGCAACAATACTCTTGTGGTGGCGGCAATTGTGGTTTTGTGGTTTTAGGGGTGGAGCAACGGTGGTGTTGGCAGTGGTGTTGATGATGACAAAATTTTATTTGTGGCAAAAGCGCTTATTTGAGGGAACTGATGGTGGTGGTAGTGAAGTCATGTTTTTAGTTGTGGTGTTGTTAGTGGTGGCTCTAGGAGGCTTGATTTGGTGGCAGCAATGGAAGTGGAGGCGAAGCCTATGTGATGGTGGGTGGTTGTGGTTGTGGTTGTAGTAGCCAAAATTCTGTGAATGTTGTGGTTGCTTCAGCCTTCAGTTGTTGCCGCCGGTAAGATTGTGATGCGGTGGATGTGTCATCCTCATCGGTGGAAATCCATTGGTACTTATATTTTTTACTAATTTTGTACATACAAAGTATAGAAAGAAAAAAAATCTTCCCTTTTAGTATTTGTAGTACCATTAGAATTACATTCAAAGAGTTACAATAACGACATCAATCATATAAGTTTCGTAATAAAACTAAATCAAGGACACAATTCAAAAAATAGCCTCATACAGAGAAGGAATAACTCACGCTTAAAAAAAAGGGATACTTAAATATAGGTTCTTCTTAAATATAGGTTCTTCAACCTAGTATGGTTTGTGTTTTTATACCGTTCACTTTTGAAGTTATAATTTTATTATCAAATTTGAATAAACCCAATTTTGCCCTTATTGCACTTCGTTTTCTATTTTTTGGGGGCACTATAAAGGAAAAGAATTTTGGGACCAAAATTTAAACTTTGAGGTCCTCCACCATTATTTTAGGATATACATAGCTAACAATTCTAATTTCATGCACCCTTCTATTATCGGTTTGAAACTATTTTGGAAATCTTCCCCATCTCATTTTCCTCGAACATCGTCGCCCTCCGTCTAATTACCAACCATAAAAATCAAATACACCTGAAGTTCAACCCATGTCAAGTGTCTGACTGTTTTTCTACCATCTCTCCTAAAACCAATGGTGTTAGAAAGGGTTTCAATTAATCTTTTATGGCTTTCGACATCGCAACTGTAAGTCTATTTTTAAAGGGATCGCTGGGAGTGACATTGCGGAACCAAATCCATGAAGACACTTCATCCAACAAATGGATGAAAATTGGGAATTGATTGAATTAAGTAAAGGTTTGAATAGTTAAAGGGGCAAACGTATTCAATTGATAGTTTAAAGGAGAAGTAAAAAAAATATTGATAGTTTAACGGACAAGTATATATTCTACCGGAACTATAAAAAATAAGGCATAATAGTCAACCAGTCTATCCAATGCATTGGTCCTTGTTGTTTACCCTGCAAAGTATCGAAAGTGCATCTTCTTTCATCCACAGAGAGAGAAATGGAGGGTGAGATCTACCACCCAAATTACACCACAGAGAGGGAGATGAGCAACTTCATCAAGGTATGGATTTCAGTAGTTGTTTCTTTATGCTACTGCTATTATTTTTCAGCCAAGTTTATTCCCAAAGGCATGCCCAGACTTTTCTCACTCCTTCCTATTGTCTCTCTCTTTTTTGCCCTTCCTCTCAAACTACACTCCACCAACATTGGTGCCAACACTGCTTTCTTCATAGCTTGGCTTTCCAATTTCAAACTCCTCCTTTTTGCTTTTGGCAAAGGCCCTCTCTCCAACCCTTCTCTATCTCTCCTTCATTTCATTGCTATTGCTTGTTTCCCAATCAAGATCCAAACAAACCTTCCTCCAAAATCACCTTCAAATCTACAAAATTCACGTACTAAATCTCAAAATAGAGACAACCCATATCCACTAGATCATCAAGATGGCCAAAATAGCCAAAACCCACCTCCAAATGGCCATAATGGAGAAAACCCATATCCCAAAATGAGGGACGGAGCCGGGATTTCATATCCTCTAGATCAAGATCGCCAAAATACCCAAAACCCACCTCCAAATGGCCAGAACCAGAATGGAGAAAACCCATATCCCAGAATCACACAAAAAGAAAAAGACATGTCCATTTGGAGTTATGCTATGAAGGTTGTTATGTTTTGCTTGTTTTTACGTATTTACGAGTACAGTGATCGCATACACCCTAAGGTCATTTTGGTCCTTTACTGCGTGCACCTATACATCGTGCTGGAAATCATGCTAGCCGTGGCTGCAGCCATGGCTCGAGCCATGTTTGGGTTCGAGCTCGAGCCGCCGTTCGACGAGCCATACCTCGCGACCTCGCTCCAAGACTTCTGGGGCAGGAGGTGGAACCTTGTTGTATCCCGAATCCTGCGCCCTACCGTATACGAACCTGTCTTATTCATTTCAATGCGAATCTTGGGTCGGAAGTGGGCCGCACTTCCGGCCGTCATGTGCACTTTCGTGGTCTCTGGCCTAATGCACGAGCTGATGCTCTACTACATTGGCCGCGTGCAGCCCACGTGGGAGATCACGTGGTTCTTTCTTCTCCACGGGGCGTGTCTAGTTGTCGAGATTGGGATCAAGAAGGTGGTCAAGGACAAGTGTCGGTTGCCTCGGGTGATCGCCACGCCGATGACTGTTGGATTCGTGATGGTGACCGGTTTTTGGCTGTTTTTTCCTCAGTTTTTAAGGTGCAAAGCTGATGTCAGGGCATTGGAGGAGTACGCGCTTGTGGGAGCTTTTGTGAAGGATGTTGTTGCTAGTGTTGTGAAGTTAGGAAATTTTGGTGCCATGAGTGTCCAATAGTCGTTTTAAGTTTCTTTTTTCCAGTGAAAGTCAGTATTGTAATATTGTTCGTTGAATTTACTTAACCAACAGTCAAATAGTAGAATCGGGGTCCTGTAGTGAGTCAGGATCAGGAACTGATGTGTGATCTTGAGTCTTAAGACATGTATCTGTCAAAAGGGAATACAGACCTATATGCCTTAGTTGAGAGACCATTGAGTGTATGAAAGACAATACCTTCTCATTTGAGAAGTGACCGCAGCCAGATTTTGGGAAATTTCTTTGATGTTTCCAAATAAGCAGCCATCGGAATTTTCTTCAGGGTATTTCACTAACCGGCTTAGGGTGAGTTTCCCACTTGATAAAATCAAGAGCTGATTTTATCAAGTTTTGATAAAATCAGATTTTATCAAGTTCTGATAAAATCAACTCTTGATTTTATCAAGTGGGAAAAAAAATCTGATAAAATCTCAGATTTTTGTCAAGAGCTGATAAACAAATTTTGATAAAATCTGATTTTATCAAGTGGGAAACTCACCCTTATTGACTTTTTTAGTTGATATACTGTGAAAGAATGACATACCTCGAAAAGAGTAAAAAATCAAATAAGTCAATTAATTTCTTTAGCGGAACAAACAATTTAGACAGAGAATTATATATACCTTGCTTCCAATGTCATCCAACTTGATAAGTACGACGACACAAAGTAGCTGTAACAAGATACAAGTAAGCGATCAATTGTTTTTTCACAATTCCAAATCAGGATCTACAGTAGGGATCGAAAATCCAGATGAATCAAGGTACATGTGATGGAGGAGAAGGTGTGTGATCCATCAACGTAATAAATAAGCTATTTGCTCTTGAAGATGCCATTTTGACAGTGGCATAAGATTGAAAATTTGGATGAGAAGTAAGAGAGTAGATGGTTAGTTTACATTGAGATTTGAAGAACACTGCTGTGGAGCAGCTGTGGTTGAGGTGGAAGTTGAATTTCCAATCGCCATTGACGTAGCTTGAGGCTGGTCAAAGCTTAGCCAGACAATAGTATTTGTTGATTACTACGAGGGTCAACTTTCTGTTCTTGGGAGTCAAACCCTAGACCTACACGGCCATTGAGCCAAAACCCCCAAGGTCCTTCACATAGGAGGTTAGGGAAGTGAATTACAGGTCAGCCATATCTCTACAGTTGGATCTAATGGAATAGCCTAGCCAACTCTGACAATTATGTTGCAGATTTTTTTTTTTTTGAACGGCATTATGTTAACAGATTTTAGTAGCCTAATTAATTAAAAATCCTTAACCCTATGTTATCTTGACAAATTTAGGTAAGTATTCATAACATGAGAAGGTAGATTTACTGTCCACTCGGATCTCTATGTTTGGCAATGATATATTGTCTTCTCAAAAGAACTATATGCAGAGAGGAAATCTCTTTTGCTTTTTTTCATGTTTTCCCTTTATAACAAAGGTGTCCGGGTTAACTTCGGATCTGAACTACAGTAATCAAACCATAAGCAAATCAACTGAATCTCGAGCTAGTAATGTAATGACTAACGTGTCTACTTGATGGAACGAAAACACCATCATGGTCGAATTATCAGGAGCCGATTAGTTGACATTGCAAAGCATTAGTGATTTAGTATCCTAGGACACACGACTAGCTGAGGGATTCGACTAAAAAGTAGAGGGCAGCTCGAACCCAGAATTCACACACCCTTCTATTATCGGTTTGAAACTATTTTGAAAATCCTCCCCATCTCATTTTTCTCAAACATCAGTCGCCCTCCGTCAAATTACCAGCCATAAAAACCAGATACACCTGAAGTTCAAGCTATGTCAAGAACTGGAAACAAACTACTTGCTCTCTCTTCTTAAACCTTTTCCATAACATCGTTGAGAAGGGGTGAAAAATGTTCTGTTTGATTAAATATTATTGGAGAGAGAGAGAGAGAGAGAGAGAGAGAGAGAGAGAGAGAGAGATTGTGGTTCAATTGCAACAAGAAGGGTGTGCATTAAGATTTCTAGTCTCTCAAAGAATGCCCATATCATCTAATTCAACCTACTCATCAGTCAACAACAATGGACATGATGTGGGACTGAATAAATTCTCCATCATTTACACTCGTCTCTCTTCGTTACTCACATACATCTTCTTAAGCCACTGCTACAGACAACAAATATACTTCAAAATTGGAGGTTAAAGCCCTTCTACCACATTGAAGGCACCCAAACTTGTTCTTTCAGATTCTGGGCAGCACTCGCCGTCGGTAAACCTCTCACTGAACCAATAGTCCACTGAGCTATAATCCCTGCAGCAATTGCAAAGCGAAGCTGCCTCCGCAGCAAATCTTCATTTTCAAATATCTCAGGTTGCGTTGTCAGCTTCCTAATGATACCAGCAACAACAGCATCACCAGATCCCGTCCTATCAGCAGTCATAGGAGTTATAAGCACATCCTCCGTTCCAATCACCACACCATCAAAAGAAGGTGTATAGTAATGAATCCGAAGCGTTCCATCTGTCACGAATAGAAATTTCAACTTATCGTGCCACAACGGGGAGATTTCCTCACGGGTATAGTGGTAATAATCTCTCCTATCCTTGCTTCGCTCGAAATTCTCAGCAAAGTATTGATGCTTGTAATTTCTCCTCCATGTGTAGTACTCATCGTCCAGAAGGAATTCCAGTTCATACTTATTCATCTCAAGTATGTCTGCTTGCTCCCAAGCCCTCTTGATCAATTCCCTCGTTACATCGCGTGATTTCCACAAGGGCATGGGCAGATTCAAATCAAAAAATATAAGGCCACCAGACTTTTTGGACACTGAGATCGCCTTGAGAACAGCTGAATGCATGGAAGGAGACATTAGGGCTTCCGAATTGAAATGCAACATTCTTGCCTGGAAGAGATCAGACAAAGAAAACTAAAAATTCAGTTGACGAAACTCCTGTATCTCTAATGGTCAAACACTTTACACATCAAGTCCTCAACCATATTAAATTAATGAGAATCATATGCCAGTTATGTCTACTTCCCTGCTTCAAGGATAGTCTTATAGATTCTTAAGTATGTTGCATGGACTTGGGTACAAACATTGGGCACCGGTGTGGGTGGGTGTCGAAAAGTTGGACCATTTTGAAGTTAATCATAGGAAATGGGGATGTGTTCAAAAATTAGGTATGGGCAAGGTATACACAGCTAAGATTTGTTTACTATAGACTACCATTTTGCCATACAAAATGTTTGTAAATGTACAAAAAGCATATGGAATTAACGATAAATATGAAAATTTTATTTCCAATCCATGTCTTATGGTTAGAAATGTTATCTTCTTTTTCTTCAAGTATCACAAACATTAGAGAATTCAAAATGTTCTATCTTCTTTTTCATCAAATATCCTAAAAATTAGGATCCAAGTATAAACTGGGTACGAGTATCGGACACATATCCCACACCCTTACCAAAGGTCCAGGGTTTGACCCCGTACTTTGCATACACCAAGAAGAGCCCATGTAAAATAGACCCTTATCAAAGCTCGAGCTTTGACACAGTACTTTGCAGACATTTAGAGGAGCCCAAGAAACCCTTATCATTAGAAGAGCCCATGTAACAAAGACCGTTATCAATCCCAAAGCCAAAACCTTAAGGATTGAAGCGCAAGAAGGCCACAGGTTAAGTTTTTAAGCACTGTATCTTTGTTTCTCTGACAACAATTGAAGATCTATAACGGAAATTTTTTTCATCCCCCTCGAAGCATTCATCAAGCCATCAGCTATTTCACCACTTGAATAGTCCAGTCTGCAGCAGAAAGAATGGACAACCAATATGCTAACCACACATTTCGGATTACCATATTCCAAGTTTCTAGCACCATATCTAGTTGAACATCACAAACTGTTCTAAAACACAGAATCACTAGTAATCTATTAAATATACAAGAATCAAACAGTATTACTTAAGCCGCACGTGCATGGGTACTAGTTCTGCTACGATACGAGCAGTCAATAGTCAATACAATAGGCTACGGGTATGGCTACCTAAGCCGCACGTGCATGGGTACTAGTTCTGCTACAATACAAGTAGTCAATAGTCAATACAATAGGCTACGGGTATGGCTATATTAAATGTATTTTCTAGTTTAGAGCAATGTTATACTATTACACTTCAACTATTAAAGAAAATAGCCAAATGATTTCGCCGATTAAGAATCCAACATCAAACAACAGTTTAACGTCAACCTTAAGATAGGGAGCAGAATCAAATGCCATTCTACTAAAGAAACTATGGGCCATAATCTGTATTCTACACCCATGCTAAACATTCTTATCAACTTAGCTTTGTCTCTCTATGCTGGCTACGGCTTTATATATTGGGGTGCTCCTGGGTCAAGAAAAAGCATAAAGTAAATTTTTGGTAGGTGTTTCGTGAATACAGTACATACTTAAAAGTACCATGCAAAATACTAGTAACCGCTAACTTACAGATACGACTACAACGAATTTTAGAAGTACTCATGCATAGACATTACCTCTTTGAGCACATCAAGGTTCAGCACAAAACTGACAAACAACTCAGGCGAATCTCTAACCGTCTCTACTTTAATCTTCCACTAATCGTAATCAAACCTGACCCTCGTATAAGAAGACCCAGTTTTCCCATTCTCATCAACCTTCTGTTTACACCCAAAAATGACTGGCCAGTAGGCGGCCACCACGTGGCACAAAAAATCACGCAACGGCGAATTAATTTTGCCGAGATGTTGGGATATTAGTGATTGATAGACAAATGTCATGTCATGTGGGAGTTGGTTCCTAAAATAAAGGGGAGTTTGTTGGTTGGATTTGTTTCACATGTAGTGCAGCAAGTATATTGGCACAAGTTGTTATTCTTTAAAAGCCATTTGACCATGGTCCACATTTTCATGTATTTAGGGAGAGGGCACCCAGGTCACCTGTGTTTGGTTCCAACATGATGATAAAGAACTGCTCATAACCACCATAACGGAGAGTCGGTGCATGAACAAGGGACATGTAGCAGCATTTCTAAAGAGCTTGTGGCTGAACAGTTAGTGTTTTGCCCATAAATACAAGTTTGCAAAATGAAGAAGGCGTTCCAACACCAAATCATCCAGCACTTTCTTTTATCAATTTATTTTCCAGTACTTGCACCTTTCAATTTCCATTTCACTCAATCTTTCATTGAAATGAAACTCTAGCGTAAGATTAGTTTCCATTTACATTTCTTTGTATACCATTCAACTTTATTAAGCCGATTCAATGGAGTTGAATTAGTTGTTAATTTGTTCTTCCACACGGTTGGGAAATTATAAGTCCTCTTCATTGAGGCAAAAACAAGAACCATTCATGCTCTAACCCATAGCACTTTCGCACGATTACGAAGTCAGATCGAGGCATCCGCGCCTAAATCAAAGTGGACTGCAATCCAATCTTGGCATGCCCGCACTAGCCACAAACGCCTACGAGTGTGGTCATGCCTTTGCTCCACAAGGGAGAAACACCTTCACCCCTCTACTTCCCACTTTCTCCTTATCAATCAACTCAACCATCTCCTTCCCGAAATCATCCCTCCCAACCTTCCCCATGAACTCTATTGGCCCACCTAACCTAATGTGGGCTATCGCCACGTTTGACACGAGCCCGCTTGGGGCCAGGTGAACTCCGACTGTGTCCACTGCAAAACAAAAACAAATATGCCAACCAAAACGAACCGAACTACTCGAGGCTGCGCTTGTTATGGGCTCACCTCGGCTTGGCTAGGTCCTTAGCAAAAGATTCAAGCTCAAGCTTGAGTCTTAAGCCCGTTTAGTAAATGAGTCGAGCTAAAATTTGTTATAATTCGGATCGTTTGTAAAGGCACGTTTAGTAAACGAACCTAGCTCGAACACCTCGATCTAAATGAACCGGGCTTGAGCTCAATTATTTGGGCTCGAATCGAGCTTGAGCTAGGATAGTTTTGAAAGAGCCAAGCTCGAACATTTAAAAGCGCGGTGAAGTCCCTCCCGTACATTCTCTTCATTAATGCAATCACAATTGCCATATTCTAAATTTCTAACACCATATATTACCGAACATCACAATCCATTCTACAACACAAAAACACTACTTAACATACAAGAAAACAACTGAATTACCTCTTTGAGCACATCAAGGTTCAGCTCAGAACTGACAAACGAATCCTCAGCCGATTCTCTAACCGTCTCAACTTTAATCTTCCTCTCATCCTCATCAAACTTAACTCTCATGTAAGAACACCCAGTTTTCCCATTTTCATCAACCTTCACCCCTCTAGTCCCCACTTTCTCCTTATCAATCAACTCAACCATCTCCTTCCCTAAACCATCCCTCCCCACCTTCCCCATATACTCCGTACTCCCACCCAACCTAACGTGGGCTATCGCCACGTTCGATACGGGCCCGCTCGGGGCCTGGGCGAACTCCGGCGGCTTCCACTGCAACATCTTCCACTGGGAGTACATGTCCGGGTGCATCTGCTCCTCGGCTACCCGAACAGTGGGCACAAAGTCCTTCCGAGCGCCGCCGAAGCAACAAATCAGCTCCGGGTCTTGCAAGATTACTGGTTTCTTGGTTTCCAAAGGCTCATTTTCTTCAATCTTTCCGTTTTGGCTTCTGGGTTTTTTGGATTTCTGTTTGGGTTTTAGTGGAGAAGAAGATAGTGAAGAAGTGGAGGGGGTTTTATTCTCCAATGCTTCATTTTCTTCAATTTTTACGTTTTGGGTCTTGGGTTTCTTGGATTTCGGTTTGGGTTTTGGCGCAGAAGAGGGTAGTGAAGAAGTGGAGGGGGTTTTCTTGCGGCAAGTGGATTTTGGGGGGGAGTTTGGGTCGGCATTGATGGAGGCTTTGGGGGGTTTTCGGTTTTGGAAATTGTGAGGTTTTGGTGAGGGGATTGAGCTGGTTGTTGAAATTCTGAAGTGGGTATGTGAGAGAAAGGGAGAGAGGTGAAGGTGGAGATGGGGAAGGGATGATTGAAGTAGTTGAAGAGGTGCCATGGCTGTGTATGCTAGGGTTTATCCATGTGCTGAATTCAGTCTCTTCCCCCCAGCTATCTTCACTGAAGGTAACTGTTTCCGAGTATTATCCGGTTTCAGCGTAGGAGCAAAACGACTCGGGTCGAAGTCGTTGGATCGATCGTATGTTTTTTCAGGGCTCATTTCAATGATGGGTACTCCCTCCACGTTCCAAATTACTTATCTCTTATACTATTTCGGAGTGTTCCAAATTATTAATTCTCTTTGAAAAATCAAAATAAAATTTGTTCAATCTTCCAAAATAACTCTTTTACGAATAACTATCATTTCATTCGAAAGTTGAAAATATAAGGGTATTGTTAGAAAGTAATGAATCAGTTTAATGTGAATATAATTATTGCATGTCTGCTTAAAAAGTTAGAATTCCTAAAAGTGACAAGCAATTTGAAACGGATGGAGTACTATTCATTTTTCCTTATAGCGGTTTGGCAAGAGATGATGAAAAAAGAAAAGAATGAGATTTCTTATCAAATCTCGCCACTTTTGATGAAATTCGATGAGAAACGAATTAAGGCTTGTGTTTAAACACCTTTGTCATTATTTCTCACTCTCCCTATCCAAATAAGTGGTGAGATTTTGTAGAATTCTCCCCTCTTTTCTCACCAAACCCATCAATCTAAATGGGTTATCAGATATTGTTGCGCACGTCAATCACATAAATAGGAGTAATACTAATGCACATTGAAAACGATTGAGGACTTGTTTCCCATAGGAATTTATGAGATTTTCCATTTTAGCAACTTGATTTTATGGGATTCTCATTTTTGTATCTTGATTTTATGGAGTGTTCCTTGTTTAATGAGTTCACCTCTGGCTATATGGGCTCCCCACAATTGGACGCTAGATTGAACCCTAGACATAACGAGGTCCGCATAAGCTGACTCCTACACCTGAATTATAAAAAAAAGCCCAGGACTTTGAGGACCCTGTTTCTGTATACAAAATATAGAGTGTTCCTTGTTTAATGAGTTCCCTTTGTATGCAAAATTCCCCTTAAATCTTTGAGCCGACTCTATGGACTCCCCACAAATGGATGCTAGATTGGATCCCAGGATTACTCAAGGTGCCTGTAAGCTAACTCTCACACCTAAATTATAAAAAAAAAAACCAGGACTTTGAGGACTTTGTTTTTGTATTCAAACAGAACGAAAAGGCATTCTTGGCTTCTACAAAGTTTTACCGTATTAACCTCTTAAAAAAACCCTTGTTCTCCCAAAACTCTCTCCCTCTTTGAAAACCCTAGCCACCACAAATATTATCACATGGTGGTGGGAGGGGAGGGCCATGGTACTAGTATTTCTTTTCTCCATTCGTTTTTTTCTTCTTTCTTTTGTCTCTCCAGATCAACGACTTGTCACCTGATCTGAGAGGGTTATGTCTCTCGCTTTGTGAGAGTTGTTAGTTTCGTCTTCGGATGAATTTTTGTCTACAGATTGGGTACTTTCTGACGTGGTTGCTTTACAATGATATATGTGCCAACAGTATTCTTACCCTACATGATATCGCTGGCAAGGCAACTCGTGGTGATTTTGAAAATCTGTAGTTTTGAGAGTTCATTGGTACGACCATACTTGGTTGGAGTCCATCCGATCGTCTGGGTATTCGTTATCTTTTATCTTCAACTAGCACTAAGTCTCTTCCGAGATGATACTAGGCATGAATCTAGTAAGTGCCGCTGTTTGCGTCAGACCATGTTTGGGTTGGGGGTGAACGTGAAACACATCATTGCCTTTGTACATTTTTTGTTCACTATTCAGATGATTAGTTTGGCTTTGTTCAAGATCTTTGTAATGAATTCCGTTGTAAGTGCCGTTGGGCTTTCATCAATATAATCTTCGTATTTCTGTGAAAAAAAAAAATGTCACAATACCGAAAAGACAGTGCTAAAATCTTTGAAGTAGTTTCTAGTATTCTTCTACCCAAATGTTCTTGTCAATTGTCTAAATGTTTTTAGTCACAAGATCCAACTGAGGAATTTGATTTGAATTATGTGTAAGCTAACTCGATTGCACTTCTTAAAAAATAAAATTGCTCTAGAGAAGTTATAGTATAAAAGTATCTTGTTATGAGTTGCCGAGACAAGTATCGATCAGGAGACGTCTAGCCAGAAATTAACAAGATCACATAGACTTCCCTTAATAGCCAAGCAATTATAATATGGGACCGGTGTTAACAAGATCATTAATTTCGACACATATGATCCTCACTCAGAATATGACATAGTCCATTCCTCATAAATCTTGCTGGTTTTTTTTTCATTCGTCATTCCTAATCTATTACATGGGAGGAAAAAATAAGACTTAATCTCGAAATGCAATGTGGGGCATCCAAAAGCTCTACCGCATGAGCTAGCCACCACTTGCTAAATCTTGCTGGTTCAAATAATCCATTTTGATAAAATGCAGATAGAGGTATAGATCACTTTGTTCCAGCTGCATGCCGCCTATGATTTGTGGATTGAGTTAGGACCTTTGATATTTTACAAATTACCTTGTCCCAACTGGTTTAAAACAATGCTGGTTCTGTATTAAACTAAAACCACGAATTCTACGCTTAGCTTATGCTGTCCTGACCATTCACATTCTGCTCAAGCTCCAATGAGAAAAATTCACTGTGGTGTTCATAGAAATTAGTCACTCATAAGTTTCTATCCCACCAAAGCGTGAGCAGAACAAACTCTGTTTACAAATGCGTATCTAATTCACAGGACAAAAAGATTGCAATTTTCTTATCAATGAGACCGAACTCAAAATGTTCAAGAAATGGAAGTTTTTTGTTTTGTCTTTTTCATTCGTCATTCCTAAATAGAAGTTCACCAAGTAAAATCTTACTATTAGCAATAGAAATAAAGGAAACATCTAAACACAAGAGATTCACCAAATCAACTGATTCAACTCTATTAATACTTACATAATTTTATTTTTTTTTGGGGTAAATCAGCATGAAATAAAAAGAGGCTAACCATTCGTACAGCCTACAAGGAGCATACCCTAGAAAGGACAAAGAAAAAACAAAAGAAAAGAAAAAATAGGGAAGGCCAAACGGCTACATGGGGAATATTGCTAAAACGGGATAAACGACCTTCTACTGCAAACACCACAAATAAAACTCACTAGAACCAGCACCTAGAGTAATGAGTTCGCTCAACGATCGAAGTGCGGCTAAGCTAGCCCGGATATCTGATTATGAAAAAAAAAATAAGCTCACTCAACGGGCAACATAACCTCATTAGTCCTGAACGGAGGCAAAGTCCAAGGCGGATTATACCTCCCCAAAACCTCCACCCCAACCACCTTAAACCCATCTTTCTCCACCCACTCCTTCAACTTCTCCACCTTATCCTTCACCACCCCCTCCGTCGCCACCCCACTAAACCTCACCACCGCATACTTCTTCTCCCCCTCCTCCCTCACCACCACCATATCGTCCACCGGCCTCGGCGCCTCCTCTGCCGTCTTATACTTCGACGGCAGTATAAACCCCATAGTCACCCTCTCTCCTCCATCTTTCTTCGTCACCACCGGAGCAGTCATCGCGATTTTTTCCGGCGACTGGGCTGTTGTAGTTATGACCGGCGCCGTCATGGCGATTTTTTCCGACGGGGAATTTTTGGGGTTGCCGAAGGCGCCGATGTAGTTGGCGAGGAGTGTGAAGCCGCCGTCTTTGTCCCCTTTGAATTGGGTTGGATCGTAGGTGACCTCGGCGATTACGGAAGGAGGGTATTTTCGGATTTCGTAATTTGGGGTGGATTTGATGAGTTCGTAATTGGGGGTTTCGACGCAGATTTTCCCGAAAACCATGCCCATCTTTGATATCGGAAATTGATTGGGTTTGTGAATGAATGGATGATTTTGAGAATGGGTTTTGTGGGTTTTATAGGGAAGGAAGGAGGAAGGTTTCTGGATTAGATGTGAATGTTGTTTGAATTGGAGGAGGGGAAATTGATTTTCCGAGAAGGTGCTTTGCTTGCTTGGGGAAGGGGGATGAACTATTTACACGTACGTATGTCTTCTAAATGAGTGGCGGGAATTGAATGATGGATGGTAGCGATGGGTGGATTTCCTTTCTCCACGATTTGTGTAATTTTTCAATGTTGGAAGGCTACCACGTAATACACCTCGACGCATTTAAATCATCCATTTTAGTTTTTGATAGTCCAAATTTGGATGGAGAAAAAGGAGAGAGAAATAGGAGAGAGAGTGTTTTAATCTTGTCCGTCTAATACACTTTTGGATGGCCCCAAATGAAACGTTTAGATACCACGTAGGCTCAGTCGCGTGGTACACAGGATGTACCAAAAAAAATTCCCAAGATTTAGCACTGCACGATGAAATTTATTTAATAGCCACTTGGGCGGGAGAGGTTTTATGAGAAAAGAAAAAAAGAGTCGAGGAAACCTCTCTCTTTTTTTGGCAGAAGAGAGAGAATTCATTTGATTAAAGTTACCAAATACAAACAAAAACAGAAACAGCTAAGAGCAAGCCCAACAAACTCCTTAAATTGGCTCTCATCCCTATTTTAGGGAGCCAAACTCCAAAGTTAGGCTCCAAGAGACTCCCTAAATCCCTTCCTAAAATACAAACATGAATAGTACCTCCCTAAAATCCCCCCCATTTAGGGAGGCACTATTCACTCCCTACCCATTTTTTTATTC
>JAXBDA010006060.1:0-21969 GCA_036023075.1 Gaultheria prostrata | reverse complement strand
GCGCTGCCCTCTACCGAGGACGGGCTGGATGCCACCCCTCTCTCAACTGTGCCCCGATCTCGGGCTAAGTCCACGGTATCACGTATTCGACGACGGTGAACCCAGCAGTGGGTAGGGGGGCCAGACGAATCATGATGAAGCCAGCCGCTACATTAATCAAAACCGATCACTATTAAGCAAATCGTTCGGCTTTCCCATATGCTAAGCAATGAGATTTCCCCTTGCCAATTTCTCGTAGCAAACACATACACCATTTTGCACTGGTTAAATCATCCATATCCTGAAACTGACTTATTATCTCCAACAAGGAAATAATTTGAGAGTACTAATTTGAGACTTGTAGAATAGAAGTCTCATGAATCAGAGCACTAACGGATAACAAGGGAAGATAAACAAATAGTTGCACAATGTTCATCTAAATAAGCCGTAATCATAAAAGTTAGGAACCTCCACGGCCTTAGAGTTTCCAATCTGAATCATTAGAAACACATAATGGCTAATCACCCTGTTCCCCTTTTCCAAAATACAGTAGTCTATATTAAAATTACGTTCAACACAAATCAGTCCACAAATGAAATCATATATAGCTTAAAAAAAAAACCCAGGACCAACACTGTTTTTTTTTCCCGGGAACCGAAATCGGTTCATCTTCAAAACACTATTCTCATTTTCCCAAACACGGAAATAACTTTTCCCTTTCCGAACACTCTCTGTCCGAAACAGAAACACAACAGATTAGTTGTCAAAAATATGTTAAAACCATCTTCATCTTTGTCCTTATTAATGATTCCTGTTGGTTTTCATACAGGAAAATTACCACTACCTATGAATAGTCCAAAAGGAAAAAGGTTTCCAGAAAATAAAATCGTCCAAATACAGAAGAATTCGAAAATTGTTATTTATTTCTTCTTCTTTTTTCCGTCCGAGACTCCAAAGCACATTCCATGAGAGCAACAAAATGATTAGTTTAGTGTTTCTAATCCCAAAGTGTCATAAGATCTCTCGGTATTAAAGTATTAAATTATAACAAAACACAAAACAGGGTTTTGCAAAATACTAATTTGGAATCTGCCATAGGTAACAAAACATGTACTTCCTTGTAACAAAAATAAAGCACATAGTGACCTTCAGGAATATCTTAAGCTACATGTTCTCTATCCTAAAAATTGGATTTTTACTGAAACTTGTAAACGTTTTTCTTTCCTTTTCCCAAAATCAGCCATCGAGGATCGTAAAGACTGCAACATGAAAGTAGGAATATCTTTAATTGATTATATTGTTTCCTTTGGTAGCCTTTCTATTACTGTTTCGTTCCACGGGAAGCCAACATGGACAAAATGAAAGTAGGCCCCCCAAGAGATTGCAAATTACAGGGGAAAACGAAAAAAAAACAAAATTGGCTGATTTGTCTTGGGGTCTATTGCCTCTCATCTGCATTATTGTCATTATTTTTTGTGAAGTTCCAATAAAGGCGTTAGTAATTTATTTTATCCACAAAAGGCAACAGTTAGGAGCAATCTAAAAGATTTCTTTTGATTAATTTAGTCCTAAGAAATAAAAGTTCTCAGTAAATGGCCCTGGCCCTTAGCCCGAGCCCTTAGCCCAAATATGTTAGGGCTCTGGGTGGGCTTGGTCGGGCCCCTTTTTTTGCGGGAGCCTGATGGGCTTGGACCGGGCTAGCCCGAGCCCGATTTTTTATGGGCCGGGTCGAGCCGAGCTAAATTTACAACCCTATCTAGGACGTATATGTCTATATGTCTAGATTTACCATTATACATCTTACTCTATGCCCTACCAATTTTTGACTATCGCAATGGACGCTAATCGCTTACACATGTTTCAACCATCTTGAATATCTTTGAGAAACTGACAAAGCCGCTCGGCCTCCTCAGTCGCTTTATCAAAAGCAATAAACTTTGATTCCATCATAGAACATGCAATGCACGTCTGCTTAGAAGACTTCCAAGCGACAATTGTACCACCAAGCATAAAGATATATCCCATCGTGAATTTCAAGTCTTTCATATCTGATATCCAGTTCTTATCGCATTACCCTTCTAGTACCATTGGATATCTGGTATAGTGCAGTTCCAAATCACGAATATACCTAAACTAGCGTAGCACCCTGACTATCGCCATATGTAGACACCCAAATGAGGACCTGAGAATGATCTTAGGCATTCCCCCGATGATGAGGATTAGTCAAAATGACACATTAAGCTTGAACAAAGGTTTCACACCCCTCAAAACCAACCCAAAAACCCAAGAAAAACCGAAAACTCTTTTGAACCACTCGAGTGCTCGAATGAAGTAACCTCCAATGCTCAAGTGGAGGATAACTTGACTGCTCAAGTCGCTTGCGCGCACCAACTTTTTTTAGGAGTATCTGTAGGCGTGATAATGAGATTCTTATGTAGGCCGGTGCTCCCCCAACCCTCGAAAACCACTCCACTATGTCTTAAAATCCTAAACTTTGACTAAATCATGACCCTAAAACCTGAAGCCCACCATTTCCCCCCAAAACCCACCTATTTAAACACCCCTACCCTCTCCATTTTCGGGCTACATTCCATCGCCCTGAAAGCAGAGCTTCATTGATAGCAATACACTTTCCCATTTCTAATCCTACCATATACATCCTCAAACATGCAATTACCATCACCAAAACCCCCTAGTGTCTCGACTCAACCTCAAACCCCATCAAACATGTTTAAAACTTTCATTTAAGCCAAGTCTCAGTCTGTTCAGTCCAAAGTCAATCTTATACCAGCTCAAAATCCCAGTCTCTAACTACATTTTCTCAAAAAGCTCCACAAAAGTCTTGTTTCAAGCTTGAATACCTTTAAAACATTATGTTCTCACATCTTGAGGGAAAACCAGTAGGCCTAAAATGGTTTCTCATACCAGTTTTGGGCTTGTTTTGGCCATTTGGTAACATAAATGTCAGTTTTGAAGTTCAAAATCTACTGTTGACTCAAGCACTCAAGTCAATCACTTGAGCGCTCAAGTCCCCTTGTTTTATACATTTCTCTTTTCTTTCTTAAATCAGTGCAAAATAATTTTATTTATTTTTGTCCATTGTTAGTATCAAAATGGGGGTCTATTCATGGCCTGACCAATTCATATGAAGGGTTAAACCAAGTTTTTGAAGCCCATTGGTCTTGATAACATAGGTTCAAAGTATGGTAACATGATAAATGATGGAAGACAATACCATTTTTGATAAAAGAACTAAAAATAGAAGTTGTAGGGGAAGATAACCTGAGGGCTTAAGTGGCTGACTTGAGCGCTCTGGTGGTCTCTCTCTGAGCGCTCAGATCAGAGACAGTGAACATATCAGTTTTGATATAAGCAATCCGCATTCCTCACATAGTTCATTATTTAGCTTTTGTTTATTGCTTGTTTTAGTTTATGTAGATTGTTATCTCGTCAAATGTTGTATATATCACACATCGTGTGTTGTTAAAACCATCATAAATAGTCACTTCAAATACATCGCCCAAGCATCCACCGTATTTGTTACCGTTTTGATCCCCCTTATTGCTCCCCATCAACTTTTTATGTGAACAAAGTTGAATCACAAACATTTTAAAATTCCACAAACACCAAGTAAAGACCGATCCTCGGGTCGGGTCAGGGGGGGTGCCATAAAACCATTCCCCTCTCATAACCTAGCTCTTGAACCTAAGATATTATGGTGACGGTACATTAGTAAATAAAACCTTATCCGAAAATGAGATACGAGTCATTCAAGCTTGGTTCCTCGGGGACAATCCGTCAAAACCTGGGTGGCGAGTCTGAATCAAATTCGCTCCAAAGGGGTGTCGATCCACATCTTTTAGTGATCAAGTCCTGGATTACTCATGTATCTACTCAGTCTGCTCACCGAGTAGGGTATGTCGGGCCTTGTATAATTCATCTGTAGATCTTGAATCCGTTGGCGTGTTTTAAGACTCTTCTTCATCCAACTTATATAATCCACGGTGCCCATTGCACGACACCTACCACTGTTTAGAGTCGCCACTTGGTTTAGCCTAAACCAAGAAAAAGCCGGACCAGAGCTTCTAGCCGTGGATTCACAAACCAAGGGTACGGTGAGGGGAAGGTGTTAGGCACCCCTATCCGCCTAGCCACAAAGGCTAGCCCGTACTCACTCAACATAAAGCTATTAAATTATTTTAAAAAACTTCACAAACAAACTGATTAATTAGCCCTTAAATAGATATGGGTGGCAACAGGAAATAAAACACACACAGGATAGGGAGAGAGGAACACACAATGCAGAAACATAACAATAAAGTTAGCTACGCTATATGCATATTGATCTGTCGGCTGACAAAAGCAACAATTGCACAGAATTGATGAATCGGCCGACACAACGATGTGCCGGTCGATATTTCACATAGACACCAGAAACGGAAAAACACGAATAAATTAAGGAGAGGGTTTAGAGAATACCGATAGCAATAAGCAAAACGAAACGGTCAGTCAAGAGATTGTGCAAAACTTCTGCCACGATACCTCGGCTGCTTGATTATACAATCAACGCTTGATTTGTGCAGCCCTAATAGATTAAAGGCACGAAGAACTGATGAACACTGTAGAACTCTTTTGGGTTTGAAGGTTTTGGCTACTCTCTTGGTGTTTTTCGCTCACAAAAACTGCTTAACTCTCGAAATTGATGTGTTGTGTGTTGCTAGGTTTGCAACCTAGGCTTTGTGTGTAGAAGGTGATATGAAAAATGGCTACAACGTGGAAGAGGAATAGAAAAATCTGATCATAAACTCATAAAAAAGGGGTCCTAGCTATAGGGATTGAAGCTAGGGTTAGAGATAATTACTAGGGAATTAATAAAATAGGAAAATAGTGTTAATTTCCCATAAAAACTCTTCCTAAAAGTGTTTTGTTCGTGCCAAGCACGTTGGGTGACCGGATGGGAAGAGTTGGGATGCATCCTAGCACTTTGCAAAAGCTTCTGATTTGCTACCAGGTGATCCGGCGGCAGACACATCGATTTCGCGGCGGATACTCGTAGACAGCATAGGAGCCCAAACTTCGCGGGCTCGCTCTGGGCTCTACCGAACTCCGATTTTGACGCGGTTTGAACCCTTGGAAAGCTTGTCAAGTCTACTTCATATCCCAATTGATCTTAGTCCAAAATAATTTGTACAATTAAATAGATGACAATTTTACCCTCAGTGGGTCGGAAAATAAGTGATTTTGGTAAAACACTCACATCTCCCTCATCTAAATCCAATTGAGACATAATTTATATCGATAAAAATGGTTTTAAGAGTACTAAAAGATGGTGGACCCCAACCATAAAAATAAGAAAATTTTGGTTTATCAAAAGTGGGCCGAAAGCAGACCTATCGACAATTTATCGGAGCCAACTAAGGCCAAAACACGTTCTAGGTGTCACACGCCTCTTCCCTCCCTAATTCTAAGACATTCTTCATTCCCTAAGAGGTCCACATAGTTCAAAAACATCTCATTCCTCATCAAAGCATACGTAATCGACTTGTCATTGATATCTTGCACGTGGCGGAACTTAAAATATCTACCGAGCCAATTTAGGGTGTCTACATCATCAAGTACATTAACTCCCAATTATCCGATAATATTCCAATTGGAAATATGACAATTACATGAAATTCCAAAGAACAATTTTTATTATAACGATAAACAAAATTACGAATTGCCGAAAGTTGACTTGAAAACCGAACCGAGTTCTGTGAAAATCACAATATCCTTAAAACAGATTCGTCACTTACGGAGGGTGCTGTAGGTTGCACCGGCGTCTATTTCCAAGGATAAAACCCCTAGGCCATGAACGTTGGAACATTGCCGAGTTTGCCTTAGTGAACTGAACTGCTGCTCGTCTCACTCTCAGACAAAGAATAGAATTTCATAACTATCAAGTGGAGTACGAACTTCTTTTTTCAAAATCAATTCGGGATTGTAAACATATGGGTAAAGAAAATGACCCTTGAGCAACCAAGGTGCAACCAATATCGAAATCGACAAAATGAATTTTGCCTTCAACTCACATCATGAGGGGAATTAACTAGCTGAAACTGCTAGCCCTTTGAGCTGCTTTGTCTAAGTGCAATAAACCCAGATTAGACTCTTCGGTGCATCAGGAGACCCTCCGAAGGCCCCGATTTCATTCACTATTTTCCCACCGGAGTCTCCAAGGCGCCGGCCATTGGCGATCATCTTCGAAGTTCCGAGTTTGAATGGCATGGGGTCGTATCGCATTGGACATGAAAAGGGTTTCACGTTTCCTCTATGTTAATTAGTTTTTGAAGGGGCTTTCTTCGTTTAATCTGACGTTGTTTTCTGTTTGCTGGGTTTATAACAATTTTCATAAGTTTTTTTGTTGTTAGGTTTACATTTTTTTGTTGTTGTCCATAACAGGGTGTTGTCCAATCCTGGGGCCTTGTGGGCGTCCTCCGGGGTTGACTGTACTGTTCGCCTCCATCCAAACAGTCCCATTTCTTTTTTGGTCAGATCTCTTCGCTACAAAAAAGATGTGTCTTTTTAGACGTACTACGCGTGTGTAGCTCCCCGATTTTTTGCAACGTTACAAAAATATTTCCAAATTCAAAAATGATTTCAATATTTAGAAGTTACATTAGTTAAAAAATTGAAAACTTAGTTTGATTACATTATGTAGAGACCCAAAAATTGCACGATAAGCATTTTGAATTTAATTTGGGGAACATTGTGAAATTGCATTTCTATGTTTACATATGGGGGTCAATGTGAAAAATAGTTTGGCTTTGGTCTTCATTGTAACACATTGAAAATTGGAGGGGTATGTGTGTGTTTGACACTATATAAGGAAGAGGTAGAGAGAGAAAATTACATTTCCCCCTCTCCCCATTGTGACCCCCCCCCCCCCCCCCCCTTCCCTCTCTAAAGTTTTTCAACTCCCACACCCAAATTCACCACTCACACTCAAAACCGCCCACAGACCCACTCATCTACATTCACCCCAAAATATCGAGTTTTGAAAATGTGAACAATGGATTTGGAATGAAAGAAGAAAATGGAAGAAAGATTTATGTGGATACATTGGATTTATGAAAAGAAATTTCAATGACTTAAAAGGTTTTATGAACACACGGACACCTTGATTCTCATCGTGATTGTAGCTTGATGTTTTTTCTTCGTTGATTCTCTTGTATAACATTATCTCCTTCATGCTCATATCACCACATATGCACGTAGCGTTTATAATAGATTTTTTTACTGGGCTAGTGTAGCTCACCCTATCATTTTTAGGTACAATTCGCGAAGCATGAATTGCATTGTTTGGAATGTTTGGCATTGGATGAAAAACATATCATAAAAAGTTATTTGATCATCTTATAGATCACATTTTTGAAGATGAACTTGTAACTCTATTTATTTATCATCTCTTTGACTTTTTTGGAAAAATATAATAACTTTAATACTCCTAATCATGTTTTCACATGGGACATGAGTACCCAACCTAGGCTTTGCTATTTGTTATGTATATGGAACGTTTTGAGGAGACTCATGGGAGAATATGTATGAAATTATTGGTTCATCTTATTTGGAAATGGTTTATTTATTATCTTGAAATTCGAGGGCGTGACACATTCGAACTGAAGTGCTGGCGTGAGTTTTCCGAAAATTATACTACATCTTCAAAATCTCAAAATACTTAAAGACACAGTCACTATGGATATGTGATCGGAAGGGGGTAAAAGAAAAAATTTGGTAAAACGAACTGAAAACCGAAACAGGACCAAACCAGTGATTTAGTTTGGTTTCTAGATGTAAATGATTTGGTCCGATTTGAGTTTTAACCAAATTAGAAAAAAATAGTTCGATCCGGATCCCCACCCTCTAATTACTACGCATGATTTATTATGTGGATGACCATGAGATGAGCAGCCTATAGCTAATTCAAAAAAATTCTAGGATCGTAGCAAATGCAAAAAAAATTTATTGCTACATCTGCTTAAAATGCAAAAGGTGTACCACAAACTGACTTGTTGGCAACTGACTTATTGAATTGCTGTATTATGAGAGAATAATCTATTTCGTAAAGTGCAATAAATTAATTTTGAATTTAAGTCAATTTCTTGGAACAACCTACATAGCTTTAATTACCCCCAAAAAAAAAAAATTACCCAAAAAATCTAATAGCTTTCTTCTTTGTACTTTGATTTGTTTCATATACTCTCATTATTGGTCTTGCACTTTGGTAAAGATCAGTGGAATGTCCTATGGTGGTTTTTTCCTTGCTATAATATGGGGTATTAGTAATAAATCAAAAAATCGAAATAAGCCGGTCAACCCAAACAGAAGCAACCATTAATATTTGGTTCGGTATGATTTGTATAATGTTCAAACCGAACAATTTACAAGGGTCGATAGTAAAGAAAGATCCTCAAAGCTTTAGGGCCAGTTTCCAAATTTTTTTATGGGAAATCACATAAAATCAAAGTTGATTTTACGTGATTTTCCATTTTAACACCTAGATTTCCCATAAAATTTAGGGCCCAATTGCCCACTTGATAAAATTTTGATTTTATTAGAATTTGATAAAATCAATCTAGGAACAATTTCCCATTTTGAGATTTTATCAAACATTCTTCCTCACTTGATAAAATTTAGGGTTGATTTGATCAGTTTTGATAAAATCAAGCGGGAAACTGGGCCTAGGTAAAAATAAAATTTCCCATAAAATTAACACCTAGATTTTATGGAATTTCCTAAAAAAAAATTTTTGGAAACTAGGCCTTATTCCATGAGCATCAAATAATTGTTCCTTTTTTTAATTGAAAAGATGTTCGTAATAATTAGATTTAGAAATTGCAAGCCCAACAGGGATTTTGAAGGTGACGTGTGTGGACAATCGTCATGGTCGGTTATTATTTATGCAGCAAAAATCTAGACGAAAGCTGTTCCCACGTGCCAGGCAAATCCTACTTTCCGAAAGTTTAAAATGTTCACTTTCTTTTTGAAAAGAAAAAATATGCATAAATTTCTACGGATTATAAAATAGTAACTCTAAGTAAATGGTTACAACTAATTTTAGAAGTAAAAATATACTTCTAAAAGAAATGGAAAAAAATAAATTAAAATATTCTAAGGAGTTAATTGCATGTCTAGCTAAGAAGTACTAAAGTTTTTACTGAACAAATTTTATAAGACAGTATATTAATTTTTTTTTTGCTAAGTGGAACCGATGTGGTATCTAATTGATTTTTCTTGTTGTCATAAGTGATGAATAGGTTAATTTTAATTATTAAAGTACGAAAAAAAATTGGAATGGTGTCTTAAGCTCGGTGCTCAAGAAGGCCCCCTCATAAACATAAAAGAAACCCTCTTCAATAATAATAAAAAAAAAACATTGCTACTCGCACATATCTGTGCACATAGATCACGAATATATAGCTCTATGGAATTCACTTCAGGATTACATACAAAAATTTCAAGCGTTCATTATTTTAAAAAGTGTTTTTAAATGCCACGAAAAATTTAGCTAAATTAGATAAGTGTTTGATCCAATCTAGGCCTCTTTTGGCAAAAAAACTTAAACCTGTTTTTTGGTTTATTTGTTGTCTTTATTCAAATTTTTTTCGCAAATGTTAGTTTTGCATCAAATTTTTGTGATTTATTGGTTCCTCTCGACGAGATGAATCTAAAGAGTATAAAATTATAGTCAAAACTAAATTTTTGTTGAATAAAGCAAAAAATACGTGATTTATTGGTTTAATTTTGGTTTTATTCAAAAAATAATTAATTTTCACTATAAATTCATATTTGTTAGATTCGTCTCATCGAGAGGAACCAATAAACCACAAAAAATTGATGCAAAACTAATAAATAATTTTTTTAAAAATAAAGACAAAACGAATAAACATTTGCCCAATGAGGCCTAGTAATTTTTACTAGTTCAATGTTTAAACAAAATCATATAGGGAGAGAATATGAAGAGAGAGAGAAGGGGGGAGACAGAGAACCAAAAATTCCGGAGGTCGCGTGATGTATCAACCTGCCGTACACTTTAGTAGGGCCCATTTACTCAACACTTCAAATTTCAATAATTCCAGGCTCATTTTATTTCAACAATAGGATTTTATTTTTTTCAATTAACCATAGTTAACGGATTACTGCATTTAAGGGTGTTTGGGAGTTTCATTTTTAACTTTTAATTTTTAATTTTTTGGCTCTTTGACTTATTAGATTATGGTCAGAATGTATTTTGAATCTGGTAGGAGTGTTTGAGAGAATTGTACAGAATGCATTTTGCAACAAAAGTTGTGTTTGAGAGATATGAACAGATAAAGCTTTTTGTTAATTAAAATGGGAAAAGTAGAAAACGAGAAAGTCAAAAAGCTCATTCCAGCTTACTTTTGACTTCTCCTCTCTAATGTTAAATTTTGAGAATGAGTTTTGAGAGAATGAGTTATGAATTTTGTCTCTCAAATACCCATAATTAGAAAATGAGAAGTTGAAAAAGAGATAAAGGGAGCGGCCAAACACCCCCCTTAGGTCCCATTCCAATAACAAAAAAGGTTATTCCTGAAAATCCGTTAATGCTTACTGTATTTTTTTTAACTCGAAAAGAATAAATTTTTATTGCTTACTAATGGAAGGGACAACGGCCCGAGAATCCTCAAGTGCTAGGATGGAAAGTCACGAGGGAATAGACTCCCACCAACTCTTTTGTCTAACAGCCAACAAGGAACGTTTCGCCAACAAATGGGCGATCCTGTTGCAGTCACGTTTTACATGAATAAAAGCGCAAGATGAAAAATTAGACGCTAGTTTGCTACAATCCGTAACAATAGAATCACAATTGGCATAAGCTGCTTTGCCTATGATAGCTTGAACCACTTGCTTGGCATCGCCTTCTACCACAACGTGAGCAAGACTCCATTCTTGCGCGAGAGTCAGCGCAAGCCAAAATCCCATAGCTTCGATTGTTCGTGGTGAAAAAGACCCATGGACAGATTGTAAGGCAGCCCCAACAACCAACCCTTCAGAATTTCGGGCAATAACTCCCATGCCTCCATACCTCTTATGCGTGTTTATGTTAGTAATCGACATTTAATCAACGGGTATCTGTAATCTTAACGTGGGGAGATTAATATGTATTTAATAACGTGGAGCTCGAAATATAAATTGAGATAAAGAAGGGAGTGCAATTATAATTCTTTAGTGGTGTGAATTATAATTTGTGAAATAAGAATAGAATCTAGGTGGGATTAGGTTTTCTTATTTACACAAAGAGCCTAGATTTATTTCTCCTCAGGTCCCTGCTCTAGCCCTATAAATATATCGTTATGTTCTCTAGGTCTCACAACAGTCATTCAGAAAATTAGATGAGAGGTTGTGAGAAAGAGAACAAAGAGATTACGTAGAAGTCCACGCTTGACTACGTAATCGAGGTATAAGGGAATATGGCAGAAGATTGTGAGGTACCGTCGAGCAGTGTTTGTTGGTGCAATAATCGGGTCTATTAAGTTCTAAACAGAAACAAGTCAACCAGCGTTCGTGTCTACGGATGAGAGGTAAACCCTAATTCCGCCTTGTAGGGTTTGTGTTGATTTCTTGTTGTTTAATCTATACGCGTCATTACTGGTTTCTGGGATTCGTTTCCCAACAGTGGTATCAGAGCGGGCTGTAATCACGCGTATGGATTAAACATGCCATGTTGTCCATAGAATATAGAGGATAAAAAGTAGAACTGTGCTATTCCTTGTTTTACAGCGTTCTTATCCAACTATTATGGTCACAATTTTTTTTAATTGATTTTGTGTGATTGGATCCCACGATGCTTTTTCGTGGTTATTGTTATTTATTTGGTACCACGATTATTTTTCGTGGTTGTAATAATTAACGTAGTGCATGTTATTTTTTTATTTTGTACCACGATTATTTTTCTTGGTTGTAATAATTAAAGTAGCATGTGAACTCCAATGGAGGCATAAGATCAATGTATGTATTTTTTTTTTCCGATTCGAATGGCGTTCAATGGGTTATTCGGAGATCAAAGATGATGGATATGGAAGGAACAAGCTTTTTTGACAAGAAGATAAGTTTTGTCAAGGAAAAAATGTTTGGCTCGCAACAGTTTTTTTTTTCCAAATTCGTGGGTCTGATTGCAGGGCTGTTTTGACCAATAAACGATGGAGTTGCGAAGCTGTCAAATCCATCATTGATAATTATGGTGAAGCGTCAGGCCAGCGGTTAAATCTTGACAAATCAGGTATTTTTTTCTCTTCGAACTTGATGGAGGGTGAAAAGACTCTTTTGTGTGAGTTCCTTGATATCCCAATGCTAAAGTTAGATTCCAAATATTTGGGACTCCTGTCTTTTTGGGGTAAATCTAAATCGGATGCTTACTCTTTTCTTATCGAAAAAGCTTTGAATAAGATGCAAGGGTGGAAGAGTAAATTGTTGAATCAAGCGGGTAAGGAGATTATGATTAAAACTGTGATACAAGCTATTCCTTGCTTTGCCATGTCTTGTTTTCTTCTTCCAAAGAAGTTATGTGATAAGATTAACTCTTTTGTCTCAAACTTTTGGTGGAAAGGGGACCCGGACAGTAAGGGTATTCATTGGACTAGTTGGGAGAATGTGTCTCGTGCTAAATCAGATGGAGGCTTAGGCTTCAGAGATTTTAGAGCCTTGAATGAGTCTCTTTTGGCCAAACAAGGATGGAGGCTTCTCACTAATCCTCAATCTTATTGGGCAAAAATTGTTAAAGGTTTTTATTTTCCGAACTCCTCATTTCTCATGGCTAAAAAGAGTAGTAGAGCATCATGGGCATGGTCAAGTTTGTTACACGGGAGAGGGTTGCTTATGAAAGGGCTGAGATGGCAGGAGCATGACGGAGAGAGTGTTGATTTCTGGGAAGGTAAATGGATCCCTTCTTTACCATCGTTTGGGCTATCTTCTAGGAAACCAACCAATTGTTCCATTTCGAAGGTTGCTGAGGTGCTTGATTCAAGAAAAGGAGGATGGAATTTGGACTTGCTAAAATCTTTGGTTTCTCACGAGGAACTACAAGCTATCTCCTCTATTCAACCCTCCATAGTTAAGAGGAAGGATTGTTTGGTTTGCAACTAAGTATATTCGTACTTAGAAAAAGACGTTCACCAATTACTCGTTTGGTACTAAGCATATTCGTGCTTATATTGCAATTTTCGTTTGCAAACTGTCAAGACCTATGGGTATTAACGCAGTGTGTACGTACTGCTCCCCAATATGGTTGGAGCATCTTCGTGCTCATTCATATTCCAGAACATAACAAACACCAATGAACGTAAAAATGAGATTGTATTCATAATCTGATCAGATAATGTTCGTGAGATAATGGTGTAAATAAGATCCGAAAATAACAGTAAGGGTTCCTTCTCGTGGGACCTCATTTATTTAATGAAAGAAAGCAAAAATAACAAAATAAAATTTGTGACTGTATTCGTAGTCACCACTTGCTATTGATAAAACCGACGGAGGTTTTGCACATTCCATGGTCGTGGAACTGCACAGCCGTCCAGGTCGGCCAATCTGTATGCTCTGATTCCTACTATGCCCGTAATCTTATACGGGCCTTCCCGGTTCAGCCCAAGCTTTCCCTCAGAAGAAACCTTGGTATTGGCCAGCACTTTCCTCAGGACGAGGTCTCCCACCTTGAATTCCCTAGGCTGGACCTTCTTGTTGTAATTCCTCCTCAGCTGCTCCTGGTAAGCTGCCAAAGTGATTAACGCCCGTTCCCTCTTCTCCTCTGCTACGTCAAGTTGCTCGGCTAGGGCTTGATCGTTGCCCCCCGACTCAACCAAAGCAGTGCGGTTGGTCGGTAGACCTACCTCTAACGAGATTACTGCCTCTGTACTGTAGGCCAGGGAGTAAGGAGTCTCTCCCGTAGACCTCCTTGGGGTAGTCCTGTAGGCCCAAAGTACTATGGGTAGCTCATCGGGCCACTTACCCTTCTTGCTCTCCAGCCGCTTTTTCAGGCTCTTTAAGATGGACTTGTTGGAAGCCTCTGCTTGACCATTGCTCTGGGGGTAGGCCGGGGTGGAATAGTAATTTCTGATGCCATACTGTGCACAGAAAGCTTTGAACTTGTTTCCAAACTGTGAGCCATTGTCTGAAATGATCGAGTACGGGACCCCAAATCGTGTAATGATTTTGTTCCAAACAAACTTTTCGACCATGGCCTCCGTGATCTTTGCCAAGGCTTCTCCCTCGATTCCCTTAGTAAAGTAGTCTGTGCTAATTAAGAGAAATTTTCGTTTTCCCGTTGCCATGGGGAGCGGACCCACGATATCCAAACCCCACTGAGCAAATGGCCACGGACTAGTTAATGGCAAAAGATCCTCAGCTGGTGCACGAATCAAGGGTGAGTATCGTTGGCATTTTTCGCACGTCCTGACAAACAGCTTGGCATCCTTCTGCATGTATGGCCACCAATATCCTTGCGAAATTGCTCGGTGGGCAATGGACCGTGCTCCAGTGTGGCCGCCACATGTCCCAGCATGTATCTCGTGTAAGAACTTTTGTACCATTGCAGGGTGTACACACAACAAATAAGGGCCTAAGTAAGATTTGCGATAAAGCTTACCTTCCGGGGAGAGCCAAAATCTGGCTGACTTGACCTTGATCTTGTGTGCTTCCCTCTTGTCCTCAAGTAACGTTCCATCCCTTAGGTAAGTGACAATTGGGTCCATCCAGCTCGGCTCAAGATCAGTCTCCATCACCAATTCTACAGATCTGCCAATGCTCGGCTCGCCGAGGTATTCCACGACCACCGACCTTTTAAACTCCGTTTGTACTGCCGATCCCAGGCAGGCAAGTGAATCCGCATGAGCGTTTTGGCCCGAGATGACCTCAAATTTATCCAACAAGTCCTTGGCTGCTTCCACATAAGCTGCCATTTTTTCACTCCTTGCGATATATTCCCCTGATAATTGATTCACCACCAACTGCGAGTCACAAAATATTCTTAACTTTTGAATTTTTAGCTCGCGAGCATTCCTAAGGCCAGCGAGCATGGCCTCATATTCAACAACATTATTCGTTGCGCTGAATCCAAATCTTACTGCCAGCTCCAGAACCAACCCTTCTGGGGAGATGAGTACGATACCTGCCCCCGCTCCTTTGTTGCATGACGAGCCATCAACAAAGAGCTTCCATTCTGTTGGGTCCTGGTCGTCACTTGATATAGGCATCTCGGGCCCTGACTCCGTCTCGTGGAGTGGAGGTGGTGGTGCCACCCGTGGTGAGAATTCAGCCACAAAGTCTGCCAAGACTTGTCCCTTGATGGCCGTCCTTGGCTGGTAATCTATGTTATATTGGCTCAGCTCTACGGACCACTTCGAAATCCTCCCGGATAAGTCCGCCCGCTGAAGTATTGCCCTTAGTGGGTACTCAGTGTATACCATAACTGGGTGAGCTAGGAAGTAGTGGGGTAGCTTTCTCGTAGATACCACCAAGGCATATACCAACTTCTCCAGCGGCAAGTACCGAGTCTCTGCTTCCAGTAGTACCTTGCTTACAAAGTAGATTGGCACCTGCTCGGTCCCCCTCTCTCGTAGGAGGGCCAAGCTAACAACATGCTCTGACACCGACAACTACAATATAAGTGGCTCCCTAGCATTTGGAGATGAGAGCAAAGGTGGGGAGGACAAGTATGTTTTTAGCTCTACAAACGCCTGCTCTTGCTCAGCTCCCCACTTATACCCTTCTCACTTTTTTAGCAATTGGAAGAAGGGCCTACACTTGTCGGAGGACTTGCTTATGAATCGATTCAATGCCGCGGCCATCCCTGTTAACTTCTGGACTTCCTTCGTAGTCGTGGGACTCTCAAGACTCCTCAAAGTGGTGATCTGATCGGGGTTTGCCTCTATCCCTCTCCTAGTCACTAGGTACCCCAAGAACTTTCCAGAGCTGACCCTAAAGGCACACTTTGAAGCATTCAACTTCAATTTATACCTCCTCAGTATGTCAAAAGTCTCCTTTTAGATCGGCCAAGTGCCCTTGTTCTATCTTGCTTTTTACCACCATATCGTCTATGTATACCTCCATGGTTTTACCCAGCTGCTCCTTAAACATAATGGTGGCCAAGCGTTGGTATGTTGCTCCTGCGTTTCTCAACCCAAAGGGCATGACCTTGTAGCAGTACAGGCCTCTTGGGGACATAAAAGAAGTCTTCTCTTGGTCGGGTTCATACATGGTTATCTGATGATATCCTCGGTACGCGTCGAGGAAACTCATCCTTTCGAAGCCTGCAATCGCATCTACCAACTAGTCTATCCTTGGGAGGGGAAAGCTATCCTTCGGGCATGCCTTGTTCAAGCTAGTAAAGTCTACACACACCCTCCACTTCCCGTTTTTTTTTTTAACCACAACAGTGTTGGCCAGCCATTTCGGGTAATACACCTCTTTGATTGCATCCGCCTCGAGCAGCTTGTCAACTTCTTCGATCACAGCGTTTGCATGCTGTGGTGCCGATCTCCTCCTCTTCTGGATTACTGGTTTATGCTGTGGGTCTACGTTCAAATGGTGGCAAATGACCTCGGGGTCAATTCCTGGCATCTCCTGCGGCGTCCAGGCAAAGACGTCCATGTGATCTTTCAAAAATTCCACCGATTCCCGTTCTTCTTGGTCGGCTAAGTTCTCGCCGATCAAAAAGTACCTCTCCTGGTCGTTCTCGTCGGTTTGTACTTTCTTCAATCCTTCCACTGTAATACCCCAGGTTTGGGGGTAGATGGTGTTTAGTCCCATATTGGTTGTTTACATGAGTGATCTTGGATATATAACAAATCATGTAAGAGACTACTAGTACGTTGGGCTTAAGCATTTTGGGCCATGTGGTGTGGCTTGTGAATCAATCAGGGTACTGGGCTAGTGGTCTACATGGGGCGTTACAAATGGTATCAGAGCCCCGCCCTGGTCCAAGTGGTGGGTAGGATGCGCTCTGCCACCACGGACACCAGGGGAGGTTGCTAGGACTATGCAACGAGGACGTTGCATCCTTAAGGGGGGAAGATTGTAATACCCCAGGTTTGGGGGTAGATGGTGTTTAGTCCCATATTGGTTGTTTACATGAGTGATCTTGGATATTTAACAAATCATGTAAGAGACTACTAGTACCTTGGGCTTAAGCATTTTGGGCCATGTGGTGTGGCTTGTGAATCAATCACGGTACTGGGCTAGTGGTCTACATGGGGCGTTACATCCACCACTTTTTGGTTCGGGTTGCTCCCTACGTCTTCTAAGGTCGGCTGATCAGGGACCTCCACAGTTTGCACGTACTGGGGTTTCGGCGCTCCTTTCAAAATCATATTGAAACACTGGTCAGCCACCTTCTGGTCTCCCCTGATCATCTCGATGCCATCTGGCCCCGGGAACTTTATTTTCTGGTGGTAGGTGGATGGTATCGCCTTCGTCTTGTGCATCCACGTCCTGCCTATAATCACGTTATAGGTGGACGGGAGATCTACCACCAAGAAATCAGTCTTGAGTACGGTTGAACCTGCTCGTACTGGTAAGGTCACCTTCCCTACCGGCCATACTGGGTGTGAGCTGAAACCGACCAGTGGTGTCAAGCTCTTCTTGAGGCTCGTGTCAAGCAGGTTCATCTTTTTAAAGGTGCTGTAGTACATTATCTCCGTGCTCGCCCCCTGGTCGACCAAGATCTTCTCTACATCATACTCCCCTATTCGTAGGGTTATGACCAGAGCATCGTTGTGTGGCAGAGTGACTCCCTCCAAGTCTTTGTCTGAAAATGATATGGGAAGCTCTACCACTACTTCTTCCCTTGTCCGCTTCAGGCCGAGCTTCAGTGCTTCTTGTGAGCCGTTCAGTCGGCGTACATGCCGAACCTCGTTACTTGTGTAAGGGATCGCGAGTCCATGTATCATATGGACGGTCCCCTTTGGCGGTTTATCACAATCTAAATCCTCGTTTTGCTCCGTGCATTGTTGCTCGTCTACCAAGAACTCTTTTTGTTCATCCAAAAATTTCTTATACTCCGCACAGTCCTCAGTCATGTGCCCCCAATCTTGGTGGTAGCTGTAATGATGGTTTGTGGCTCTTCTCTTCATTGGGTTTCCGGTCATCTTCGGTGGCCTTCCGAACCATGGCTGGTCTTTGATGCGGTACAACATCTTGTAGATCGGCATGTTGAACACTGCCGAAACACTAAAGTAGGACTTTGGATATGGGATGTCCTTTCTCCCCATTCCAAACTCCTTCTTGCCAGTGTTGTATTCCTTCTTATACACTTTGGATTCTAGAGGCTTCCTTGGGGGGGTTTGGAGTCGTCCTGACACAATCTTGCCTCCTGAACGGATGATATCATCTTCTACCCGGGCGTGCTCTTGGATTCTCACATAACTTTAGCAACGGTCTTGACCGGGTGCATAGTAAGTGATTCTCGTAACTTGCTATGCATGGGCAGGCTTGTTTTGAATGTGGCCAGAGCGTATTCTTCACTGCAGTTTTCAATCTCGTTGAAAGCTTCCCAATACCTCTTAGCGTACTCCCTTAAGGTCTCCTCGTCGTTCTGCCTCATCGTCGTTAAGACGTCGAAAGTCTTTGGGGCAGCGCGGCTTGTGAGAAACCGTGCACAGAACTCCTCAACAAGCTGAGCCCAACAAAGTATCGACCCTGCTGGAAGGTTGTGATACTAGCTGAGCGCCACCTTTCCTAGACTGGAAGGAAACATCTTGCACAGTACGGCATCATCGTTCTCATGCATGAACATGGCCTGCTGATAGTGTTGGATGTGCATGACGGGATCGGTGTTTGTTTCATAGAGCACGAACGTGCCATGCTTGACCCTGCTTGGCATCTTTTCCGTCCTAATCCAATGGGCAAGAGGAGAGGCTGCTATTTGCCCCAGGGCTTCCTTCGCTGCTTCTCATGCAGTTTTTGGGCCGCCTTCTGGGCGAGCATCCCCATACCGGTCCCTGGCCCTTTGCTCGTTGGACCCAGATCTCTCGTATCTGTCCCTGGCATGTTTCTTCCCTCTGCCCTTCTCGTGGGACGGGCTCCTTTCTCTCCTTTTTCGTGGAGACTCCTTCCTTCCCGTGGAAAGGTTCTCCCGATGTCGATGTTCCTTGGCCCTTCTTGGTTCCTCCTCTCTTTACACGGTGTGAGAACGAGAGTGGAGATCCTTCTCCGCCTCTTTGAGGCGCTGCTTCAAGTCTTCAACCTCCCGTTCTCGTCGGGCAAGTTCCCGGGCCAACTCCTCGGCCTCTTGCTCCCGCTGATCACGACTTTTCTCGTGGTCGCGAGACCTTTGGCCAGAGTTCCTCCCGTCACGTGGGAGACTCCGGCCTCTTCTCTCACCAGAATGGGATCGCCCCCGTTCATACCTCACTGGGGTCACAGACCGTTGGTCTCGGCCCCTGTACTTTGGTATTTCTTGTATCTTATCGAAATGCTTCGATCCATGGCCCTTCCGAGGAGCGGTGGGGACCGTGGGTGCTCCCTTCTCTTTCGTTCTAGGCACCGACGTGACCATCCCGTCATCTCGTGACGTTTCGCGCCTGGGAGTAGGGAACACCTGTTCTGATGCAGCCATGGATGGATTTCTTTCTTAATCACAAAGAATAAAGCTTTTATGTAAGTTTCCCACAGACGGCGCCAATTGTAGAGGGTAGATTTCTCGTAGGGTTGACAGTGCCTCTAAACCTGCAAGACAAGGAATGGTTAGAGCACCTCTGCCCTTAATGGCAAAGGCCCTCCGATGCTTAAGTTAGTAATGGGATTTACTAATCAAGCAAAGAACAATGCGTATGAATAGGTTTCACAGCGAACCTTTCACCGTAGGCATAATGCATGTATTTATAGGTAAAGATTAGCTGTTTAATCAAGGGTCCTCGTTGCCTTAGTTTCCTTATCACATTAGGAAACCTTTCCTAATAGGATCAGTCATATTAGGTATCATTGTGCAATTACACTAGTCTCCATAAAGCATAGGACTTCTTCCCATGCAGGGCTTGTCTCCATATGTGCACACAATCTGACTCTTATTAGGATTCTTCTTTCCTTATCCGGATATGGAATGTTCACGTCATTCCCTTGAATTACGGGATACGCCTCTTATCGCGTAAGAGAGTATTCTAGACCATTCCAGAACGCTCTGCCGTTCTGTTAGCCCAATAGCGGTGTAACCGTGCTTCCACATAGCTTGGCTATACCGCTGCTGGCCTGTAGATCGTAGGACTGAGCTATTCGTAGCTCGGCATGACCCTGCACCTTTTCATGGTACCATGGTTGACTACGTACTGCGCGCCTGACCCTACTCATGGCCTCTATAGCTCGGCTCCCCTGTAGGGTAAAGCCGTGCTGTTGGGCCGAGATAGGGCACCCTAAAGGGATTACGGGTTTTACCCTCTCCATAACCTCTATAGTGTCGGCCATATCCAATTCTGTATCTGCCGAAAAAATCCCCTTGAAGTATTTCTGGAATTCACCTTCACTAGTAGAATTCTTAATACTCGTAATCCTGTTCCGCGACCTCTGTTGCAGCATCGACCTATGAAAAAACCATGTATTCTTATCCCCATGATTAAGCCAATTCACACGCGATTTCTGCTTCCAAAATACCTCCTCCTTGTCCCACTCGTGTTGCAGTTAGCCTTTCAATTGTTGAAGAAGCCCTTGATTGCTGACCATATTGGACATTATTGATTTTCTCCTTAAGTTCCAGAATTGCTACCCCAGAATTCCTGCATTTCCTTTTCTTCCAATCTCGAAGAGCATCACGACTCTCCTTAATTTTATGATGAACATTGAAAAATTGGGAGCCCTGAACACTACCCCTCCAGGATTGTTTAATAATAGTTTGCACCTAATCCTCTTAAACCCATCTTGCATCGAAATGATCCACACGGGCATGAGCAACCACTAACCGGCACGAAGGTGAAGCCAAAACCCATCCAAAAGTTCTTGAATATAGCCCTCATCCTCCCGATTGTTCCTCCATGTAAAAGGATACCTAGAGAATCCAAGATTAATGTGTTGGTAGCTATTAATGAACTGCGAGAATCCTCGAAGAGCCCACTATGGAGGACAAATCCCCCTTGTTTCTCCTCCACACTGGTGTAGACACCATAAGTTGGCTCGGTAGGTATTTCAAGTACCGCTCCGTTTGGACTCCCAATGATGAAAGCGATACCTCAAATGATTTGAGAAAGTTCACGTGGATCTCATAATCTTTGTAAGGATTTGGCAGCCAAGACCCAAAACCTCCCTAACTCAGTTGAAATACCGGCCGACACACAAATTCACTGGCCGGCGCATCCATTTACAAACCACCAATGAACCGGTCTACTAACCGAAATCCACTACTCGTAGCCATATGCATCCACCGGTCGGCAAATTAGCTTATGCCAGAAGCTTTTGTTGCAGAGCCCGATTAGGACTCAAATTCTTTCCGGTGATCAGATATCCGTGTGTTTGCTTAACAATTAAGCTGCGGACTCTATGAGATAGTGTTCAAAGTTGATCGAACGTCCCAATTCGATCGAATTGGGACTCTCCCGTGCTAAGCCCGATATATAGGCATAGTTGTTCTTTGAAATCGACACACAGTTTGTCTCCCCCACAACCCGAAACTCTGTGCAAAATACCCCTCACATCCCACTCTTAAAAAGCCCTTTAACTCCGCAAGGCCAAATCAACCCAATCAAAAAACCCCCAAATCCGACCGAAGGTTTTGAGGTTACGTGAGAATTCCGCTTCGAAGCAAGCAAATCAAGAAGTTTAATCGCTGAGGGAGTAACAAAAAAGGGTTGATACACCTTTAAAAGTCGGTCAATTTCTAAACTTTGCTCTTTTAGTTGTTTGTGTGATTTGCAGGCCGCCAAATCAATTGGCCGGCCGACAGATCAGTTGCTGACATAGTTTTTTTAAATTTATTAATTTTTGTGTGTGCGATGCTCCAAACTCCCCCCCCCCCCC
>JAXBDA010006059.1:0-21973 GCA_036023075.1 Gaultheria prostrata | reverse complement strand
CTCCTATCATTCTCGGACGTCCTTTCTTAGCAACGTCCGATGCTATCATTCATTGCCGAAATGGGTTGTTAAACATGACGTTTGGGAACATGAAAATGGAGCTTAATATTTTCAATGTTAATAATCAGAAGGGGGATGAAAGTGATGTCCATGAAGTGAGTGTGATAGACACTTTGTTGCAAGACCGAGTGCACTCCCCTTTGTGTCATGCGCCTATGAAAACATGCGGCTAAGGAGATGGACGCAGAGGTGGATTATTTGTACTCATTAGTGGAAAAACAAGACAAGTATGGGCCCCAAAATTGGTCTCCTACTCTGGAGGAGTTACCGCCCATGGAAACCAAAATCCTCCCTTTGAATCTCCCAATTCTTGATATTTCTCGGGATGAATATGAGTTTGATGTGTCGAGTTACCCATGTTTAGTCGACATTGTTAATCTTTGTGTTATGGGTCAACTTCCGAACCATTGGAATCCCCAAGAGAGGGAACAATTTCTAGTTGAAGCGAAAACAGTTTTCTTTGATGAGCCTTATTTGTTCAAATATGATCCTCCGGACGACCCGTCCGCTTGATTCGTGTGAGCTATGGTGTTAGCCATTTTTGAACGGCTTTTGATGGTCTGGTACAGCCACCCGTCTCTAGTTTGAAGTGTTGTGTGACCTGTTCTACGACACTTTGAGTGGGGCGGGGAGAAAAGTAGTACCCGTTAATCACGTGAAGATCTGTTTGTTGGGGATTCGGCTATCACAGAGCGAGTCGGTACTAATCATTTTCTTTTGGTTGGTAGTTGACAATTCAGTCTTTTGCAGGGTGACCACGCTACCGTACCAGCCTTGGTAGTTTGGGTCCAACTTGGCGGTGAGTGCGGCATTCAGGAGCCCTAAGCAGGGGTGCGGCAAAATGTCGCGGTTGTAAGGCCTATAAAGTCGTCAGGGACGGCCCTGTGCAACTAGTTGTGGTCCCGAATGGGGCCGAAGGAGGGAGCCTTGGAAGCATTGCCAATGACGAACAGAGCGGATGATGGAAAACCCTCAAACTTGGTCAAGGTATCGGGTGGTTGACATTCCACCCCGTCAGTACATTCTTTTGTTCCTCCTTCTCCTTATTTTTTGTCTTGCATTGAGGACACTGCACATTTCAAGTTGGGGGAGGTGGATTATACAAATCCTTTTTGTTTTCGGTTTGTGCATAAATTTGTTTGTGTAATCTTCCCGCATAATTAGCCATTTCATAGCTTAGATACTTTGAATATGCTCATTTTGTTAATAATGGCAAGAGTCAGTACTTCGGTGAATTCAGTTGTGTGTTTGAACCCGTGTCATATGCATATACATGAACTCTAGTGAACAAATTGAGCCCTTGTTAGTCAAGTATCGTGCATTGTTTAGAGTGGAAATTCGTTTTAAAGCATCCCATGCCTTTTGCTCTCATTTCTCGCATTCGCGTAAATAATACTATTTTGTTCATGCTGGAGTAGTGTAAATATCTCGTATGCATCATATTGGAGTTGGTTGGCGTGCTTAGGAAATGATACAAGGCATTTTTGCATGATTATACCACCAAAGTGTCCCTTTTGACCTTAATTTTGAACCATAGTCCGTGATCTCCAATTTTTTTGTTTAAGCTTAGGCACCCGGATGTTTGGAGGGTTGGGGGAAGCGATTTCAATGCTCTAAAGGTGTTTCAGGGGTTTAGGAACGAGTTGCATGAGGTTGGGAGTTGTGTGGAAAAAGCTGCAAATGGGTAACAGAAAGTGCCAGTAGATACCGGTATTACACGAACAGAATGGCCAATGAATGGAGGTACCGGTGACTAGATTTTGCAATTACCGGTATTAATTGGGTAATTTTCGAAATGCTGGGGCCCAATCCACTCTCTCTTCTCCCAATATATAAAACCAAACCTCCAAAGTTTTATCTCACCTCTCCAATCCAAAATGGGCCTTCTTTTCGCTCTCTCACTGTAAATGTTACCTCTTATGGCTCTAATTCTCTCTAAGAAGAAAAACAAAAAAAAAAAGAAAAACAAAAAGATGTGTGTTGTGAAAGAGCCAAAGAGGAATTAGAAGAGAGTTGATTACCGTGTTAAGAGGATTGGCGAGACATTCAAAGAGTTAAATAATCTGGATGAGGAGGAGACTGAGGTGATGATGACAAGGAAGATGGCGAGTGATGTCGGTGTTTAGTTTAGTATCTATTTAGTAGTTTAGGAATTTCTTGGGTAGTTAAGATTGTAGTGGTGGCCAATGGGTAGTTCGACCAAGCAAGTATATGGCCACCACCCTTTTTGCGTCCCCTTTTCTTTTGCAACCACGGTCATTATAAGCCTAAAAGACCTTAGTTGATCCTAGGTGCGCCACTTTGACTCCACGTGATGCATGTTGGATATTTATATTTGTCTAAGTATGATTTCCATTTTAGTTGGCTCATTTGTGAATAATTAGTTGTCTTCCGTTCTTGGCGCATCTTTTGATAGCACGCATTAGCTTTTTGTCTTCTTGCTTTTGCACACTCGCGCTAGCGCCTTCATGGGATGTGATGTTTTTCTCATTGTGTTTAAAAATTCGTATCTTGAGCGTATCCTTGTGAGCTTTTCGAATCGAAACTCGATATGGTGCATGTGCTTGACAATTGTGGTATAGTTTGTTCACTCGAGTTCATGGCATGCATTTGCATAGGTTGCGCGTAATTGAATCTACTGGGGTGTGTTTGAGTCTTGCCTACTTTTTGTGTATTGAGCATAGTTATCGTATCATGGATTTCGGGAAGTTTAAACAGTACAGATAGGTAAGTTGATTTAGATTGGTTTGCTCGGGGCGAGCAACGTTCAAGTTGGGGGATGTGATAAGCCCTCAAAAGTGTTAATATTAGGGCTTATCTCTCTCATTTTTGTCACACACGCTTGCATTTCATAGCCTATATTGTTTGATGTTGCGCGTAGTTGTGGTTTTGGAAATTTCAGGTAAAACTAGTGAATAAGGCGTGCTTTGACGCCATGGTTTGACCAAAAGGGTACCCGAGTACCCAAGGCCACGTGGCACTCCGCCACCGTACCCCGAGAGCCGAGAACGAAGTACCGGATAAGGCTCGGGAGGACCAAAAGCCTAGAGCAGATCAAAGGAAGAAAGGAAGAGAAAAAGTCCAGGAGATACCAGTATCTACAAACAGGGATACTGGTATCCTGTGAACAGAAGGTCCATAAAGGGGAGATACTAGTATCTAAAAAATGGGATACTGGTATCCCTGGTAAATTTTCAGAATGATCAGGATACGTTCAATGACATTTTTGTAATTCTTTTGGACGACTTTTTGGGGCTTTATAAGCCCAAAACTCAATTTTTTTAGGTTATCAATTAATTTCTACGTTCTCTCTCTACCTCCCTTCTTCTTTCCCACTCTTCTTCTCCACCTTCTCTCTAGATTTTAGGTTTCAATTCTCAAGAACCAAGGCTACGACCTTCATTAAAGTTGTAGGTACTTCTCTAATCTTTATAAATCCGTATTTTATTTTCCTTTTTGCGATGTTTCGTATCTCTCCACGTTTTTCCTTTGTGCTTTCATTAACCATGTGTGAGTAGTCGTAAAGGCTCGGCTATGGGGTGATTATCACTCCATAGCTTAGGTTGGTTTATGGTTTCTCGGAATTTTGTGCGTAAAAGTTGGGTTTGTGTTCGGATTAAACTCATATTTTTCGGTCTAAACTTAGGGTTGTTGATTTCCTTGATTGGGTGTAGACAATACACTTGGCACACACAATGCTTTGAACCATTGCACTCTAGGTGTTCGATGAAATGCTAGAATGAGTTTTTCCGTTTGCAAAACGCTTATTTTTGTGAGAAAATCAGATTTTTATCGTCAAATCATCCGAGTGGAATCAAGGGTCTTTGAATCCCACTTGAGTTATAATTGAGAAACCGTAAACGGCCTAAGTTATGGGTGATATGAACCCCTAACCCGAGTCTCTTTTAATTAATTTTAAAACCTTCAATTTACAAGTATCCTGAGGTAGAGAGAGAATTCCACCATACAATTACACTTAAAAGTTGGCCGTCTTAACGCCAAATTCCATTGCAAGTCAAATCTCATGCCTGTAGCATTCGGTCCCTGTGGAAATCGACCCCGGTCTTGCCGGGTTACTATGCTACCAATGACCTAGCCCTACGCTTGGGGCGACGCTAATTACTACAACTCTAGGTTGCAAGCACAGAGATGAAAGTGACGCCTTTGGACTTTTCGGCGATCACTGGTCTGAGAGTAGGTGGTGAGCCGATACCGTTCGACTCGGGGTTGTACAGAGACAGCGCGGCTATCAAACACTATCTGGGGAGAGTGATAGGTGATGGGGAGCCCATGGTGAGATTCGATCACTTGTCGGCCATATGGGACCACGAGCCAAAGTCGCCGACAGAGGCGGCTCAGATGGCGAGAGCGTACTTGCTATACCTTTTTGGAGTGTCCCTGTTTCCGAACAGGCGGAGTGAGGTTCACCTTGGTTGGTTGTTGGCGCTGGCAGACTTGGGGAGAGTGGCGAGCTTAGACTTTGGAGGTGCTGCGCTGCGTACCCTTTACCGCTTTCTTGGTTCTGTCAGCCGCGGCAAGGGGACTAGCCTCGGCGGCTTCTGGAGAGTGCTTGAGGTAAAACTTTACATGCTTTCTTTTTGCTTTCAGATACTTGAGATACTGCCATGTATATTGTTGCTTTTGTTTGCTAATGATACCCTTTAACCATGTAGGTGTGGCTTATGAGGTGCTAGGGATGTATCCACCAACAAACAGACATGGTGAACCGGATATAATCCCCCGAGCGGCGAGGTGGGCTCGAGAGCACCGAGGCAGTGGTATACATGCAGGGAGAGTGAACGACTTTTGTCGTTTCTTGGACCAGACTGACGGTAGTATGGTATGATTCTGAATCCTTTGTTTCTTTCAAGCTTGAACTTTCCATTCTGCTTGCAACTTTTCTGAAGAAATTGAAATTCCTTGCAGGTGAGGTGGCATGTTTGGGACGAGGTTCAGCACTAGTGTCTGGGGTGGAGCAGGGAGACGACACGGGGGCGGATACTGCTGGAGTCCCCGTACGAGTGGCAGTGGTACCTGGGAGAGAGGGTGCCTCGTCAGTCCCTAAGGTTGGAGCACTTTAGGATACCGGGGCGTATACCCCCCGGCGTACAGCGGACTGATGAGTACACGCGGGCGGAGATAGAGAGGTACACCGTGCTGGACACAGAGCTTCCTTTCAACACCTCATCAGACTACGAGTGCTTTCTTACTGACTACCTTGCTAGCTTCTTGGACATGGAGACCCTTATAGCAGCCATGGAGACAGCCTTGCCAGTACTGAGGAGAGAAATAGAAGTTCAGATGCCTGGAGGGATGATGGGAGTGTTGGAGGTTCCTTTTGTTGCACCCCCGCTTGACCTTACCTCTATTCAGGTAACCTGAAAAAGAAAGAAAACATATTTTTAGTTTGCATTTTCTTAAGCATTATTTGAAATACTTGTTAATGCCTTTGTTGTTTTTGTAGATCCCTGCTACCTAGGCGTCTGAGTCTTATCAGCTGAACCTTGACTTGGAGGCTTTAGTGCGACGGCTGATGATAGGCGACGTCCTTGAGGTGCGCTCTCGAGCTGAGCCGGGAGTGGTGTTTAGAGAGGGCGGACCTGCAGAGGTGGTCCAGGCCGTGGTAGAGAAGCTCAGGGAGCTAGAGGTGGAGCCCGCGTTGGTGGCGGTGCTGCCAGAGGCGGTGGAGCCGACAGAGGCAGACGTGCCCGAAAAGGTGGCAGTGATAGAGGCAGAGGTGCCCGAGGGGCTAACAGAGGTGGCGAAGCCAGAGGAAGTGGTGTTGGAGCTCGCGGAGCCAGAGGCGGTGGTGGTGTTGCTGACACAGGCAAAGGAGCTAGCAGAGGGGCTAGAGGAGCCAGCGGGGGAGTAGGTTGTAGGGTCGGCCGTAGCCCTTCTCCTGGCAGAGGGACTTCTCAGGTAATCCTTATGCCTTGTTATTTGTACTTTGTGCTTTTAGACTTGTATATCAAAATAGACTTGTATATCAAACTTGTATACTGAAGGAATTTCTTTGTTTGTGCAGAGTACGTCCCCACCTCCGAGGACTGAGCGCGGGAGGCCATTGATGAAGCAAGCTAGAGGTGGTCCTACGATTCCTCCTTCTTACAGAGTACTTCAAGACCGCCAGTCTTCAGCTGAGAGACCGGGAGGTAGTGCACCGGGGAGTTCAGCTCCACCATCGCAGTGGGCTTTTCAACCAGGAGAGGTAGAGAGCAGTGAGGAGGAGGACACGGGTCCTGCTGAGTTTGAGGAGTTTAGGCCGCGGGTGCAGAAGAGGCCCTGCTCTTGAGCTGGTAGGTCAGGCCTGTGTGCTTGCTTTTTAACTTCGGCCTCTTTTCTTTTCATGGATGCGGCCTGCGTGCCGCGGTAGTAGAGCTAGGGATGTTGGGCCTGTTTTACGCTCAGATGGATGTACTCTTTGTTTATGATATTGATATCAGTTTGGTTTTATAAAACTTGCACTTTCGTTATGTAAAAATGACTTACATTAACAAAAAGTTGAATCCAAAAATCAAATCTAGCACTGGAAATGTATGACACGAGACACCGTGGGGAAATGAATGTTTAAGGATTTGAAACTAGGAGAGACACGTGAGTTGACTCGATGGAATTTGACACTTTTGGCTTTCTATGGAAAAACCGAAAAAATGACGATTGAGAGAGATTTTGAGTGTAAACGCCCCGTAGCTTGATGATTTGAGTTGATTAATCAAACAAACCCCGAATGTACGTCACAACGCTCGTAAATCCATAAAACCAAGAAAATCTTGAAAAACCATGATCCGGTGCGCCGGGACTTAATTTTCGGCAATCCCGGGCCTTCCAAATGAATGGAAATTCGAGTAATCCATGAAACACACTTGACACATCCTTCTCGAGTTTGAAAATGCATGACACGGCCTTGCTTGAATTGAATATACCGAGAAGTTGTTAAAAGTCGTAAAATTTTCACCAAATCTCCGTATCCGGGGTTTTCGGCATATCCGATGATCGAGACTTTGTTGAAAACGCCAAATAATTCTTCCACTAGGCTTTTGATACTCATCATGGGTTGTATGTACAAGAAAAGTAGTCAAAAGAAGCTCGGAATGGGTCCCGGGGACCAAAACCACAAAGTTGGCCAAGGAAATAGCCATGGATGCCGTACGACATAGAAAATGGTACCGCACGGTGCCTCTATGAAGCCGTACGGTGCTGCTGTGTAATGTCCCCACTTTTGACACTGTTTTCTGCAGTCTGAGTTCCGATTTGGCTTCCCAACACATGTTTACACGTCCCAGAGCCTTGAAATGTTGTACCAAAGTCTATTTTGGGAAAGTTTACAAACTTTGCATTATCCTCGCGTTCCCCGATGTGGCACGCTTCCCGAGACGTGCATTTTTTGAGATTTTTGAACTTTTCTCCCATGAATGCTTATAAATAGCATTGTTTCTACAGCATGTTCATCCCAAAATTATATTCCACATCTCCCTCTATATTCTCCGAATAGCCGTTAGTATTTCAGCTTTGGTTCGTCCCTGGCTCGATGAACCCGACGGCATGGGCTGGTTGAACTTCCGTGATCACAGGTTGACGTCATCGCGCTACATTCAGGATGTAACTATACATCCAAAGTTGCTCCATGCTACTGTCCGTTTTTGGGATCCCGAAGTGCGTGTATTCCGCTTCGGTCTTCAAGAGTTATGCCCCACGGTGGAAGAGTTCCATGCGTATCTTGGCAGTTTCAACTTGGAGACTCCCGTCATTCCTCTTTAGGGGCGCATGCCCAGCAATATTGTCCACAAGCCAGGAGCGCATGCCCAGCAATATTGTCCACAAGCACATCTATGTGTGGCAATGGAAAATCATCCTTAGGACTTGCCTTGTTTAGATCCCTGAAGTCTACACAGACTCGAATTTTTCCGTTCTTCTTGGGGACGGGAACGATGTTTGCAACCCACTAAGGGTATTCTGTTATCATCAAGAATCCGACGTCTATCTGCCTCTGAATTTCCTTCTTGATTTCTAACACCCAATCTGGCCTCATTTTCCTCAGCTTCTGCTTGACGGGCTTCTCATCCGGGTAAAGCGGGATTCGATGCTCCACAATCTCAGGGTCAATCCCAGGCATATCTGCGTGCGACCATGCGAAAATATTCTTGAATTCTTTCAGGAGATCCGAGTGGGCCTTGAACTCTTTTGGAGAGAGTCCAGAACCAACTTGCACCATGCACTGATTATTTTCATCTTTCAAATTTATAGAAACAATTTCTTCTTTTATAGGCTGAGCATGCCTTTCGTCTTCCCTTCTGATTAGAGATCAAAGTTCTTTTGGAATTTCTTCCTCGAATTCGATCCCCTCATCGTCGGGGTCAACACAATTTATTTCGGACACAGCAAGATAAACAATGTCTATTTCATTGATAACAAATGTCGGGCCCCCAGGGGCGTGATACATAAAAGTGGACTCAAAATCGAAAGAAAAATGATGACGCGGGGGAGTGACAGATACATGTTCTGGTTCCGACTCAAACTTAGTGCTAGACTCGGATTCTGACTCAAATTCAGTGCTAGTGTAAGTGATCCTAGGTACAAAGGTGCAGTTTTTATAAACTCCATTGGCATCTACAATAAGTGCAGTAACATCTCCAAGGGCATCCTGGCTCAGCATCATCAGCTCTACCTCATCGGCAAGCTCCAAATCAAGTTTTAAATAAAACAGCATCGCAGCAGGCTCGCCTTCTCCCATACCCATCGGGCTCTCTTCCTCAAACAACGATTGAAGATTCCCTGAGTCAAGAGTTTCGATCCAGTCAACTCGGAGTGCCTTAACCAGCTCTTCCCTCTTCTCGGCTTCATCGTCACTGTCCCAAGTGTCATTTGCAAAGATTTCGAAGCCCGGCAGTTTAGTCTTTGTTTCCATGTCCCAGAATGGCTCTGGTTCTCCCTGATAGATAGCTTCTAGAGCTTTCACAAACTGAATAGGCTTCTTTTTGGCACCAGCTTGCATCTTCTTTCCATTTCCTGGTTTGTTGTCAGCCGACTCATAATCGAGACCGAAGCGGTAGTTATTCATCAAAAATTTAGGGAATTCAGCCATCCCTTGGTTGTTCAGACTAACCCCAAGCCGGGCAGGTACTCCATTTTCCTCATCATCTCTAAAGCCGTTGAGCTCATTAAGAAGTCCTCATCCATCTTGACGGTAAGGACTGATCCAAATGTGTCAAAAGAGAAACCACCAAGGGCGATATCCTCTTCTCTGTGAGTGATTTCAAGCAGTGGTGCATTGTCGGGGACACGGGGATGGATCCTGAAATCTTTGTGAATAGTTAAAGTTCCCGTGGCTAGGCCAAGTTGGATTTTCTGGTGTAGAGAAGAGGCTACCGCCATGATATCTGACCGGTGAAGCCACGGTTCGCCCAGCAACAGGTTAAATGAAGACGGAATGTCAAGCACATGGAACTCGATGTCTGTTTTGAAGTCCTCAACAACCACTTCCATCTGGACTATCCCAATCACATCCCTGCGAGTATTATCGTATGCACGTACTCCGAGGTTGGAAGGCTGGAAGTCTTTGTTCTTGAAACCCAAGCAGTAGGCTGTCCGCAGTGGACACACGTTCAGAGCAGATCCGTTGTCAAGCAGAACGACTGGGACCCATTTTCCCATGCACTTCAGAGTGATGTGGAGAGGTTTGTTGTGACCAGCTCCCTCCGAAGGTAAATCCTTCTCAGTGAAGGTGACAACATGTTTTGCACGAGTTAGGGTGAGCAAGGCTACCATCGTTTCTGGAGGAGTATCGGGTGGTACCTCCATGTTAGATAGAGTCTTAATCAGCTTTTGGCGATGTTCCCGGGAGGAAGAGAGTAAACTCCAGATTGAAACTGACGCTGGAGTTCTTTCAAGTTGCTTTTGAACCAAGTCTTCCGCTGTCGCTTGGTTCCTTTGAGGCGGCTGAGAAGTAACTTCGGGTTCAACGGGCACTGAATTTTCTTGAACAGGATCATCCCAAACAAATTCCTCTGGCTGAGCTCGGTTTGAAGTATTTCCCCGAAGATTGGCCGGTTGGTAAATTCGGCCACTCCTTGTCACCCGATTGACGGTATCTTCCCAAAGCTATTGATTCTCACCCTAGAATTCGACGAATCCTTCACCAACTTTACGTTTATCGGCCTTGATGGCTTCTCTTTTCCATTTCTCGTCCTGATCTTCGGACCACAAGTCAGCCAAACTGTCTGGAGTTTTCTGACTACCGATTTCTACTGTTTCCAGCTTTGCTTTCAAATCCTTCACCTTGGAATCTTGCCAGAAAGATTGGTCTAGCATAGATTTGTTGACTGTCCATACTTCGTCACTGCCGACTCGGATGTCGACAACTTCGTCATTGTTCCATGTGGTTTCCAGGGGATCGGTGACCCGAACTGATATATTGGAAGAGTGTGGAAATGGCGCGGATGGCCGCGGCAAAGACTCTCCGATGATGTATGCTTGAGGAAACCAATCGTGGTCACTGAAAACGATTTCTATAGCTTGACGGTTTTCTTATTCAGGAAATTGGGATAGCGAGTAGCTACCTGAGAGGTCGTGCTGAACTTCTCCATTCCTGGGCTCGGATAATTTTCAGATTCTCCAAACAAGGCAGGGAGTGAAACCGTGTCTAGAGGATCAATATAGATTGCTACTTCTTCAACTTGGCTGATACCGAGATCTTCCGGTATGCAAACAGCTGGCTTGTCAGGAAATTCTGGGACGATGTACTGGCTCGGGTCCCAAGAGCTTAGCAAAGAACCGAACAATGCCTGTTGGGAATCCTCCCACTCCCGATCGTTCATGGCCCATTCTCCTTCTTCTGCGAGGTCGCCCCATTTAAGTTTGGGCTCCCGTTCAATACGTCCAAGAGCACAGATTTCCAGGTTCTCCGGCACTGAGACAAAGGGTTTTGGTTCGGTGACTGGCACGATGTACAGGCTTGGATTGAAATGAGTAGGGTTTTGGCTTTTTGAAGTAGAGCTAAAGGAGATTTGGTTAATTTGGATATTTTGCTTGTGGTCAGGCAAGGTATTGGAAATGGTATTGAGCTTTTGCTTAGGGAGTGGAATGGTTCCGTCATCAACAAGGTCTTGGACTATGTGTTTGAGGCGTATACAGTTATTGGTATGATGACCGGGCATTTGGTGGTAGGCACAGTAGACATTTGGATTGTGGTTTGCGGGAAGCTCTTTGGGTGCATCAAGAGGCTTGATGGTGTTTTTCTCGAGGTGCTTTTTGAAGACAGTGGTAAGAGGGAAAGGGAATTGGTAGAATTCTCTTCTTGGCCGGGATGTGTTTTGGAGAGGTGGTGACTAGGTAGCTATTTGGTTAACTGGTTCGGCTTTGACTAGCTTTGGGTTGGAGGAACTAGCTTGAGCTTGGTTGTAATGGCTTGGTCCAAAAAGGGTGTTGCTGTTACCGGAGTAGACTCGCTTGGGCCGAGAAGCTGATTCTCCCTTATCGAATATACCAATGTGAATTGTGTCTTCAACAGCAAGGCCGGCTTCATAAAAGATTTTGAAGTCGGCGGAGACCACCAGGTGTTTTGCAAAGTCTTTGCAAGTTTCGGGTGATAATCCTCATTTGTTCTTTCTCCGAAGGCCTGTCTATCATCTGTGAAGCCTTTCCTTTCCATCATTTGACAAAGTCAGTGAAAGAATCATTTTTCCCCATCTTTGTAGATTCTAACTCCCAAATGGTCATTTTCAGCTGAATGTTATAATTGTACAGAGCCACAAATGCTGCCCCAATGTCTTCCCAAGTCTTCTTCTTTGAGTTGTCTAAGTTCATAAACCAACGGAGTGCAGGACCAGTCAGGGTTTGCTGGAACATCTGAGTCATGGCGTTCTTCTCCACATCATACATGGATAAGGTACCCACATATGTTTGCAAATGTGCTTTTGGATCACCGCTTCCATCAAACTTGTCCCAGTTGATTGGTTTGAATTTCTCAGGTAGCTTAGTATCAGGGAACATGCACAATTTCTCCATGTCAATGCCTGTAGCTGTGATCTTCTCTTGTTTTTGGACTGATTCCTCAAGTTTGGCTACCTTAGCAATCATGGCTTCCATCTCCGGATTGTTCTGATTATTTGATGATTCCCCAGACTGTAAAGACAATCGGGAAGTTATGTCTTGGATCATAAGCATCATCTGAGCCATTTGCTTACTGTTGGTGGCTCTCTGATCTTCCAAAGCTTCTTTGAGAATTTGAACCTCGGTTTTCTAGGCTTGTTCTGTGGTCTTGGCCATAATTGGAAAGCTAGTTGACTGTTCTGCTCTTGACTCAGTTCGAATTAATCGATGTTGGGGAGTTCGAGCCCAACCAGGTGTATGAGTGTTCTTGTTTTTGCCAATGGTTATGTATTGATGGTATGAACAACTAAATTAAATGATGTTGTACATGCAATCTATTTACATGAAAGAATGAAGTGCTATGCATGATGCAAGATTGCCCCAATCTTCCTTTGGATTTTGCTGAAAATTTCCAATTTTTTTGAAAACAATGGCCGGACCGAGGTTGCCTGCGTATCCCCGTAGAGAGGAATCAGGCCGTAACGTAGTTCGGGACTGCATTTTGGCTCTCAGATTTTGCAAAAAGATGTCTTTTTTCACTAACCATCAAAACATTACATAGACTTGTATTGATACAAAAGGGTTCCACCAGCGACCTACTACTGATCCGTCGAATGGAATACAGACTCGATAAGCAAAGTACAAGTTACTACAGACTCGATAAGTAACTGGTACAGCATAACACAACAGACTCGATAAGAAAATGCAACAGACTCGGACTACAGACTCGATAAGCAAACGACTAACACTGGCTTTATTCCAAAAGAGGCCCTTGATGGCTTGATCACATCTGGTTGTTGGCGCACTTCCACTTGTTCAGGCTGTGGTTTCATGGGATGGGGTGAGTTGGGGTCACTGGGCTGGATGGTGAACTGGCTTCACCGCCCTTCTATTTTCCTTTGCGGGCTTTGGCTTCCTCTTCCTGCTGCTTTTCCCAGGCATACTGTTCTTTGAGCTGGCGAGGGGACATGCCATCGTTGTTGCGAAGGCATTCTTCATAGCAATCGTCGCAGTCGCACTCGTCCCAATACTTATGGCCAGTGACTGGGTCAGCAAAGTAGTATACTGGCTTGCCTTCCTCATCAAAGTACTTGATTGGAGGCATAGTGCAGAAGTCACCATCGTCCTCTTCGTACATGACAGTGATTTTGTCTGGGATCACCCTTGGACTGCTGTCTGGCATGATATAGAACTTCCAGCCTGAATGGCTTTCAGTGCTATCCCACTGATTTGATGGGTCTGACTGGTTAGGTGCGATGAGTTGATCGACCCACTTGTAGAGCTTCTCACCTTCTGGGGTTTTCTCCTCAGGCTTGGGAGACTTGTACTCCTCAATTATCCAGGCAGGAGCATTGTGCTGAGTGGTGAAGGTGGACTTGAGCCTCCTATTGTTGGGTTGGTCAGCCATTGTTCAGGTACAAGTTCTGACAAAAGGGAAGAGCAAGTTGGTTTTATTTTGGAAAAATAAAAGACTATTTGCAGTGGTTTTGAAAAATGGAATTTATTGGATATTCAGCCTAATCAAAAGATTATTGGGGTAATCTTCATGTGAGTGAAGTGATAACCTAAGGCCAATCTACTTTGTGTATGCATGCAAAATGAGAGCAGTATATACAAAAGCGGTAAACAAGTAGCATGGTATGTGCGAAAAGCGGTAAACAGGTAGCATGCTGACAGGATATTGGAAAGCAGTAAACACGTAGCAGGATATATCACATAATCCTACCATGTGGGCCCTGTTGTAGGTTGGAAGGTTCTACGGCTTATCTATATGCAAAGGCCGGTTTTGGTTTAGGGGGTTCCCCAGACTAGAGCCAATATTTGCCTCCCCCTGCCAAGAGTACTGACGTGGCAAGGGTAGTAACAGCAGGCTGACTCATCATCGTCCAAGGTTGCCGCGAATCCTGGGATGTCCTAACACCAGCAAGCTGGGTAGGGTAACCAAGACGCAGCGACGGGGCTAGTAGCCATGCAAGTGAGATGTAAAAGTTTAACAATAAAATCATTTTCAAAAATCACACAATATTTTTCAAGTCTGGCTCGCTTTTTAAATTAATCAAAATCTTGAAATTTTACACAAGCAAACAACCGGGAAAGCTCAAGTCCGGATTGGTCGGGCTCTCACCCTGACACCATTCCTTTCTTTGACAGCGCGAAGCATGTACTTTGTGTCAAGCTTTCAAGGGTCGTTTTGCAAGTGTAAAATGTCCAAATAAGATTAATTTAAAAATTATCGATCCCCTGCGGAGTCGCCATTTTGTGGACGTTGGATTGGCCCACGCTTTTTGTTTTGACAAAGAGGCAAATTAGGGAAAAAGAAAATTTAGAGTCGCCACTCGGGGTCTAATTTTTGGAAAATGTTTGGTACCCGAGAAACCGTTTAGAAAAATATGACTCTTGTGCCGCTGAAAAAGGGTTTGGTATGCGAAAAATTAGAGATTTGGGTTCGGGAGCCAGGTTACCCGTGGGGAAGGTTTTGTTTGAAAAATGCACCCCGCGTGCCCGGAATTTTCTGGTCTCTACTAATTATCTTTGGGATTTTTCTGAAAATATTTTATTGAAAACTTTATACACATACGCATTATATAAATATTTTAAAGAAATACATAACAACAATTAATCACATAATGCGTAAATAAACAATTAAATGAACGAAATAACTAAGAGACGGGACGTAAAGGTAAGAATAAAAAGCTAAAGGGGGTAACCGTAACTAACCCCCTGTTTTTTCCAAAAAAATAGAGCATCGATTTCAAAACAGAGCATGGAAATTGAGTGCTGCCACTGATACCGTACGGTATAGGAAACAACACCGCGCGGTGCCACTGTTGGTACCATACGGTACCAATGTTGAAGATTTTTCAAAACATTATTTCTGGTCAGAGAAGAAAATGGGTGATTTCTTCAAGTAAAATCAGGATTTTTCAACTGAAAATCTTTTGAAAAAGTTTGTAATGTATCTCTTACCCAAGCTAATGTCGTAGAACATATTGAGGATGTTCACGACATTACTCCAGAGATGTGAACAATCGACGGGTTGTACAGTTTGTTGAAGAAGCTTGGTTTTGCTAGGCTTAGGGGAGGTGTGGAACCACCCTAAACCCGAAAACCCCCCTCAAGAACACAAACGTTGATTGGGAAATGAACTTGTATACCTTGAAATGGAACCGGTTGGATTGAAAACGGGTTTAGGCCTTTGGGGCTTGTAGGACAAGGTTTTTGTATAGTTTTTGGGAACTATGAATGAGTGTTTTTGGGAGAAAAAGAGGTATAGTAACAGAGCTTCAAGAGAAAGAAATTTTACTGGGAATTTTTGGTTGATTCGTATGTGAGTTCGTAGCTAGCCGAAATCGTTCAGCTGAGGTGAGTATATATAAGCAAGGAGATGTCGTACTCTCCCTCCATTGTTCCAATTCGTACGCAAAGAAGGTGAGCTACGACTAGGCTTTGTCGTATCACGCGATCAAACTGAGCTGCTGGGCAACCCGGGAATCCAGGTGATGGGACAAGGACACCGTACGATGTCAAGATTGTGCCGTACGGTATGGCCATGGAGGCCGTACGGTATGGCCATGGAGGCCGTACGGTGACAATAGATTTTTGGGTCGTACAGTTGTGAAAAAGAGGCCGTACGGTTCAGATGTGTAGGGTTCTGACTCCTTTGGTTTGTTTTGACCTGAGGGTTCGTTCCGAGGTATATTCCACGTGTTCTTTTCATCATCGGGGATGCACGAGTCATCAAAATTGGGGTGTCTACACTTGTGATATATGAATATATAAAGTTCTCATTTGAACGGTGTACTAGCTCTAAGAGACGGTAAATAGACACTTGAGGACATATGGTTAGAGGTTCAACTAGACACCACTGGCTATATATATTATACCACTCTCTAATTGGGCCTTCCCAACCGAATGGCAAGAAACTGTTGAATGATAGTAATATTCTAGTAAGATGTGAACATAAATGTGTCCTACCCTTTTGGACCAAAGAAATAAGTCCATCTTTTGGATATTATTTTTAAAAAAACCAGTAGAACATTGGATCAGAACTCATTTTATCAAGATAAGGTATCGAATATGGAAGTACTTTGTACAAATTAGTCACACCCTAAGGGGTGGGGGTGTGGGGTTATCAACATTTTGCTAACTAATTCACATCTCCATCTCTCTCTGTCACTGTAATAAATAACTTTCTATAATTTGACACATGGAGTTGGCCAAGTGGTCTTGGCCTTGGACTTGGAGTTTACTCACACTTACGGTCTCAATGTTGATTCTCCTTGCCAGTAACTTTTGAAGTCACTCTAGCCTATGCGTGAGTGTGTGAAATGATTGTAGCGATTAGTGCGCGCGAGCTATCCTGCATTAACACAACCGAAAAAAATTAAGTTTCTATATTAATTCGAACAAAAACTTAAAGGCTCAAATTCATCCGTTCCAGTTTAATGGTGAGGATTGATTTCCCTCTAAATTAACGGGTAAGATGGATTCCCTTAAAGCAAAGGTCAAGTAGTACTTATACTATCACTAGCAAGTGGCTCGTGAAAGGCTCACCTAATTAGAAAATAGGCCCACTACAATGATTTATTTTGATTTCTTTGATAATGTGCCCAACCAAGAACCAATTATACAAAAAATCATGGAAAAAGTATATATATATATATACATATAAAGCTCTTGCTACTACTGAACATAAAGATTGTTGGAGATTTTCAAAATAATAAATGATTTTTTATTTTGAAAAGATGTAGAGAGAGGTTTATGTGAAAGGTTGCAACACCTTTTCACATAAGTTGTGACTTTACTGAATGGTTATCACACCCATTAGATTGGGTTGTGTTGATTAGGAATGATTTTGACTATTAAGAAGGGATGTGATACATAGGGTGCACCCTTCCTAATGAGTGTCTATTGATAAGACATGATCTTTCACACAGGGGTACTTATAAATCTATAAATAGGCTCTTTGTAAAGTCATTACATACACCGAAAAGTCCTAAGCAAATTACTCTCCCTCTACACACTCTATTCTAGAATTTTAGGCATACTAATATTCTGTTATTCTAGAAACAAAATATCAGTTCTTAATTCTCTTACTTTCCTAAAGCGGATATTCTGTCTGTCTTCATTTGTGCAAACACAGTAAAAAAGAACCTAGAGTTTGGTTTCGTTGTATCTTGAAGGCGGATTTGTTGTTAACTCAGTGCACACCAAATTCACTCGAATTGGTGGGGGCAAATACTGTGTTTAGGAAAGCATTGGTTCAACGTGTCTCGAATTTGATTTATTGTTCCAAATTTTTCTATGGAGACGATGCCATCTACACTTATTGAAGACTGGATTTGCAGTAGTTTGCAATGGCGATGTCTCTAAAGGGAAATGACGCAAGACAGACAACTTCAGATGTTGCGGAGAAGAAGATGCGATTAGGGATTTTCTAAAAGAAAAGATTATGATCTTTTAAATGGCAATGGTGTGGGTTTTTCAGTAAGTTGTCTATCATCCATTATTCATTTACATGGAGTAAGGTACGCTATAAACTCTTTTTGATGTGCCCATGATTTTTAAAATGTGAAATTAAAATTTCCTTCGTAGTTACAAGTGGGTATGCTCATTTTAGGATTTTCACATTTTGTAGTAGTTAATATTATATGTGTTGATATGGGTGTGGCTGGAAATTGACTAATTTTAGTTTTCACGGGACTTAACATTAGTTTGCATGTTTCAATTGATCTTCACATGTGCTGAATGCGTTTCTATAAGTTTTGTTGCTATTGGCTATTATTTCTTGTAGTGCTTAATTAGTACTACCTTTGGAGGAGTTGTTTAGTTCTTAACAGCTTCATTTGACACCTCTTGGTCATAGGATTGGCACCTCTTGATAAAAGAGAATTGTTATCTTTTGATCAAAAGGCATCGTTTGGGAATTCATATGATTAAACTGTTAGAAGTCGGCAGTGTTTGGGCATCGGCACCAAGAGACACCTTTTAGGAAAAGGCATATGTACACTTATAAGAGGAGATAAAACCTTAAGAGTCTAACACTTGAGTAATATTAGAGAATTACTATATAGCTTTATATCTTCCGTTTTTGTTTACTTCTTTCGGTAATTGGGATGGCTTCGAACATAATTCGACTATCTGTTCCGTTTTACAACCGTTTAACATTGTATTGGGTGATACTTCATATGACCCGGGTCCAGATGATATCCTTTGGTTCGAAGAATGGAGAGTGGTATTTGCTCGAAAAAGACTTCTGGATGAATCAAATCAACCGGTGTACATAAATATCTCTTTGGATGAAGAAGACGATATTATGGCGGTAGATTCAATTGAAATTTGTGTGAATGATTAATCTGGAATGGTAGAGGAGGGTTCGGATGAATCAACCGCTGTGATGGGTAACTTTGACTCTCGGATAGATCGAGGAGAATATGCACTTCAGCCCGAGTTGGTTGAGAGTCATGGGTTTTCCCTTCCACCAGGATTCGAAGAAGTGGGGGAGTATCCTTTGAGTCCATTCCGTCAGATGCGGACATTTGAAATGGCAAGGAAGAAGCGTAATGATTTTCCTTTGCGCAAGAGGCCGATTATTAGGCACACAGCACGCAAGAGTGTGCCTGGTCCTACTGCACTTAAGAAGATGAAGTTTTCAATAAATTAAAATGAGAATGTTGAATTATTTTTTGTGTTATTTGTCTTGTGTATCCACAAGGAAATTTAGCTTTATTCACATTGTTCTATTTTGGAAATTTGTATCGTGTACTCTTGTGATTATAGTAATGAATGTTTAGTTGACATCTATTTCTCGGTCATTTTTCTTTAAAAATTGTCAATTAGAAATAGTTTCCTCTTTCGGACTATTCTAAGTCTAGTTATCGTTGGTTAAGGTTTCGAGTTCGTTCTCGAAACAATGTCCACCGTATGGGTTTAAGTCATACAAGTTTTTGCCAAACTTGTCTTCTACTCTATCTGATGAGGTTATTGATTCTTTACAAGTGTATTGGGATAGTAAATGTGATTGTCATATCAATCTATATCTCACCAGTTTCTATAGAGTACACCCGTGTTATTGGCACATAATGCAGAGGTTGTGGTGTTGTTGCACCGGTTCATTTATGGTGGCATTGCAACGGTTCATTGAATGAAATGATGTGATCTCGTTAGTGTGCTTATTGAAAAGAATGTTAAGTTGATATGATCTTCTAGGAATGACATTTTGTACTAGTACATATTCTACGTTATTGGAATAATTTATGATGCATTTGTTTTCTTAAATTTATTGCATTCTAAATATGAGTGTAGCTTTGGTATTAATGGCGTGATCTATATTTTATATTATTTGATTTAATGTGGAAGAATTTTTATCACTGATTAAGATGAAAGGTTTGACATTTGTCTGATTTCCTATGCTATTGGCCAAAGGTGAATATTTAAAGGAACGGGTGCCATGAGAATTTTTAAAAAGTCAATTTCGGGATTGTGCTATATTTGTCGGCACGTTGGTTGGCTGTTACATGTGGTATGGAGATATGAAAAGGCTGTTTCCTTTCTTTTCAAACACAACCCACACATATGTTTAGTCGATAATTTTTGCTTTTGTGAACACCGAGTTATTCATATGGACATTAGGGATTTAACCAATGGTTGTAAAGTAAAAGTGTGGCACCTGAATATATTTTTTTTTCCTGGACTTGGATATAATTTAAATGGTGTAACCATTGGATAGTTTACAAATGTGTAGAATGGTAAGTTTCTACTGTTTTGAATATTTAGTTGTCTTGGACAACTATGTCCCACAAAGTTTAGTTCTAAATAAATTATTTAGAGGAATTGATTTATATGCTTGTAACGGGTCTCCCTTAGCCAAATGGATACAAAGGCACCTGATAATTTAAGCATGAAAATCGTTGATAAAGAGTACAACTCTGTGTGGGGTTTTCTCTCTTGATTTAAAGTGATGATTTTTCAATGAGATGTGGTGACATGGTATTTCGTCACGGATATATCTCACGTAATTGTTTATGAAAGAGTGTTGATAGTTATGATTGTGATGTTAGTCGACATGAAAGTCACATCATGAACTATGTTGATATATTACACTGGAATAAATTGATTACTCAAGTAGTAATTGCTTGCAAGGATGTAATGTGGAAAACATTGAATAGGGATGTGACTAAGCCCATTTAATTTGATCACTCCTGGTGGAAACTCAACTCAACCAGTTGATGCTCTCAATCTCTTGAGTTCAATGAGAAACTAAACCATATGTCATGATTGAAGCACTTTAAAGTTTATTTTATACATCCTGAGGTAAAGTGCTTGGTACCTGTAACGTTAAAACAAAGGAGGTGGGCTACTTAACTCTTAATAGATTTTTGGTGCTTTCATTATAGGGCACTGGTAAGAATCTACCTATGTGAGTGTGGAGGTGGTGCCGCTTCCTATAGGTCACAGGGGCTAGACATTAGAGTGCTCATGAAACCAAGATACCGACCCACGGCCAGTGCATCGGTCACCCGATTGGAATATCTATAATTTTAAGGATTATGTGTGAAGCATGTCCGGTTAGTCACTATAGGATAGCTAGTTCAAAGACACGTTTACTATGCTACCCTGATTAGCTTTGATGTGTTCACTAAGTGAGTGGTTGAAGTCGTAAGACACTATTCATGTATGCATAAGCCTTGTTATAAGAGAATCAAGAATTCTTCTTCCTTATTTCGAAAATGGTGGGGGATTGTTGGAGATTTTCAAAATAATAAATGATTTTGGGAATTGTAATTGGCACTCCACTTTTCTCTATTGGCACTCCCTTTTTTATCTCTATTCATAAAGTGCAAGGATAATTTTACCTAATAAAGACAAAAAAAAGGGAGTGCCAATAGAGAAAAGTGGAGTGCAAATATCAATTCCCATGATTTTTGGTCTTTGGGGTTTTTTGAAAAGATGTAGAGAGAGGTTTATGTGAAAGTTGCAACACTTTTTCACATAAGTAGTGACTTTACTAAATGGTTATCACACCAACTAGATTGGGTTGTGTTGATTAGGAATGATTTTGACTATTAAGAAGGGATATGATACATAGGGTGCCTCCAAGAGGCATGACCCTTCCTAATGAGTGTCTATTGATAAGATATGATCTTTCACACAGGGGTACTTATAAATCTATAAATAGGCTCTTTGTAAAGTCATTACATACACCGGAAATTCCTTAGCGAATTACTCTCTCTCTACACACTCTATTCCTAGAATTTTAGGCATACTGATATTCTGTTATTCTAGAAACAAAATATAAGTTCTTGGTTCTCTTACTTTCCTAAAGTGGATATTCTGTCTGTCTTCGTTTGTGCAAATAGAATCAGAAAGAACCTAGAGTTCGGTTTCGTTGTATCTTGAAGGCGGATTTGCTGTTAACCCGGTGCGCACCAAATTCACTGGAATTGGTGGGGGCAAATACTATCTTTAGGAAAGCTTTGTTTCAACGTGCCTCGAATGTGATTTATTTTTCCAAATTATTCTATGGAGACGACGCCATCAACACTTATTGAAGACCGAATTTCCAACAAAGGATACGTGAAGTTTGTTATAAAAACTTTTGGGCCTAATGATTGTGTAGCTATATTTTGGTATAGCGAGATTGTGATTTCAATTCCTACAGAGAGGAATATGGTACTCTTGTTGGTGAATTGTATTGAAATTATTGGAGAGGGTAAAACCCGTACTCCCTCTTAGGTGCCCTAGCTCGGCCATACAACGTGGATATGCCCTACAGGGGAGCCGAGCTAGAGAGGCCACGAGTAGGGCCGGGCGCGCAGTACGTAGT
>JAXBDA010006058.1:0-21975 GCA_036023075.1 Gaultheria prostrata | reverse complement strand
ATGGAGGGCAAAATGGGGTTAACATTTTAGGTTTGGATGGAAAATTTCAAAATCTGTTAAAAAAATGGACGGAGTAGTAACGGAAGGGTGGCAAGTGATACGGGTTCAAAGATGAGGGGGTGTTGTTGATGGGTTTTAAAGATGAGGGGGTGTATGTGTAGATGCGTGATAGATGAAGGGGTGTGAGTGATTTTTACCCTTCTTATTTTGTACTAGTTACTTAATTATATAGTATCTTTATTGCATTCACTTGCATTTTTATTATATAATGGTTATTGTTGTGTACTTTCAAGGCCGGCTCTGAGATTATAGAGCCCTAAAGCGAATTTTAACAAATGGGCCCCTTGGTTTTTTTTTTTTTTCACAAAACATTCAATATAGGAGACTAATATATTTTAAAAATAGTAAACATGGTATTTTAACTTCGTAAGTTAACTAAAACAAACTTTTAAAAAAAATTATACCATTCTGACAAAAGGAATCAGACATAACAAGTCCCGCTCATTTTCAAACTAATCATATTGTTAACTTTAATTGTAACATAGTAATATTTTTAACAAGAAGAGAATTCTATAACATTTTTAATCTAATAGAAAAATAAAAATATATATATGCAAAAGAATAATAGATTAATAGGAGTGCAATAGAAAGATCTTAAAATTTTTAATCTAATAGAAAAATAAGAAAAAAGTATGTAAAAGACTAATAGATTAATAGGAGTACAATCGAAAAAACAAAGAAAGGGTCTTCTGCCAAAAAGAGCTAGGAGGTCTTGAACCAAGGACCCTTTTGGTTCTCATCCACACATGCTGACCACTGCAGCGGAACCCAGCTTCTGTTACATTTCAGAAAAATAGGCCAGATCCGTGGACACATACTTTGCACACACATTTTGACACTCCAGCTCAGCCATTGAGATGGAGGGCTAAGATTAAAAGTTACTAAAAAGAACCCTTCTCCCACGTTTAATGCTTTTACCCCTTGCTGAACCCGGCCCCTCCTCTCTCTATCTCTCTCTCTCCGCACTTTATCTAATCGCAGGCGCCTAATCCCGGAATCAAACGGCGCCTTATGGTTGGCAACATTTTTTTTTTATCATATCATATTTGTGACTGATTCTATACCAAACTCGTTTTTAACCTATTTTGCAGTAATTGTTATTTGAGCTTGCAATGTGCAAGTGTTCCTATCTAGGTGGATTGGTAATGTTTGTCCATTCTTGAATAGTCATACGAAATGTCTTGTATTACCTCTGGGGGGAATTTTAGGGTACACACCCCGTTGTGAATTTTTGAGTCTCATTGTACAAATTTCCGTGGTTTCTGTAATGAATTTTTGTAACTTGTTTTATTTTTGGGTGTACTGTATGCACCTTACAAAATTTTGTGGCTTACTTTACGAACTTTTATGGTTATTTTTACGAATTTTTATGATATTGTTTATGATTTTTATTAGTAAATAAGATGGCTCTAAGTTATAAGTTGTCGTGGTGTTGTTTACGAATTTTTGTGGTATTAGTTACTATGAAATTTTGTGGTGTTGTTTATGAATTTTTTAAGAATGAATTTTTGTGGTTGTTCTTACCAAATTTTTTGGCCTGTACAGGGATGTTTACCCTAGGCGAACACTTCCTTTTGACTTTCAATAAAATCTGCGCCGGGTTAAAAATGAAATTTCCCTTGTAAAGAGAAAAATGGAAAGACGAAGAAGGCAGAGTGCTTTGGCTAATTGGTTCAAGAAAAAATTACATTGGTTAGTTTTGCGTCGATTTTTTCGTGGATTATTGGTTCGTCACGACGAGGCGAATCTAAAATGTCAAAAAATTTATAAAAATATTTAAAAAGTTCACTAAAGACAAAAAAAATAATCCAAACTCTTGTGAATTATTTTTGTCTTTATTCACAAAAATTTTATTTTACATAATAATTTTTTTACTCTTTAAATTCTTCTCGTCGAGATAAACCAATAATTCACAAAAAATTGATAAAAAATTAATAAATGTAACTTTTTTTTTTAATAAAAACAGAAAAACAAACCATTTGATTTATTTTGTCAAACCACATACTAATCAACTAGTGGAAATTGACTGTTGTTTTGGGCCCGACTATCAATCAATGTGAGGAAATGTACTCTAAAAATTTTGGAGTCTGTTGACTGGCAAGTCTTCTTTTTCACTATCAATTGGGCCCGACTATCAATCAGTGCGAGACAATGCCAAAACTTCGGTGTCCATTTGACTGGCGAGTCTTCTTTTTCACTAGATCAATAACGTACCCCATCAACTTATGTACAAGGGTATTCACAGTGGTCTTTTAAAAAAGCTTAGTAAGTGAGATTTCTAACATTCAGCAATTCATTTGCTCAATTATGATCTTTAATGGGTTATCCCTAGAAACTCCTAAGTCCTAAGGATGGTTCATACCACATTAGCTAAGTTTAGAGAGGGACTTTGGGGTGAGGAGAAGAGAGAGAAAGAGAGAAGGAGAAGAGGCAGGGGAATGGGGGACCCACTTACATTTTTGTGTCCATAAATAATCTTAGAATATAGTCTAGAAGCCAATTTTAGAGAGTCCATTGGAGTGCTCTCATACTCCTAAATTAGCAAGTCCTTAACAAATAAATTTGGACCCCACTTTTGCTTATGTGTCAACTTTATGAATCATTTTAAGAGCCAAATATAAAGAGCCCATTGTGAGTGCCCTGACGTATTAGCCAACTTTCTTCTGTACAACCCATTTAACTGTTTATTTGGGGAAATTGTAAAGAATTGGAAAAAGGGGGGAAAAATTGCGGAGACATGGCACACTTAGGCCTGATTTGGCAAAAAAACAAACTTTTGGTTTTTTTGCTTTATGTAGCAATAAACCAAAAAACTCATTTGGTTTCAAATAGTGGTTTATTCCACTGTTTATAAGAGACCAATGGCACACCTAATTGCTGAAATTACCACTTTGCCCATGGACGTGAAAAAACAGGTGCTGTTTATTGACCCCAAATAAACAGATGTAACCAAAGGGGTGTGGTTTATTGGCCTCGTGTCACCAAAAAACAGGTGCTGTTTTTTTTTCCAAAGGGGTGTGGTTTATTGGCCCCAAATAAACCAAAAAACATGTTTATGTTTATTTGTTAAATCAGGCTTTAATTGGGAATTGCCGCAGGCATGACCAAAATAAAAAATAAAAAAATTGCACTCTTCATGAAAAAACATTGCACTCTTTACTGTAACTGACGTTGATTTTTAAAATCAAACAATTGCACTCATATTAGTCCAGCTAGGCTGTGTGACATCTAAATCAATTTTTTTTGAATCAAGATGGTCAGCATTGAACTAAAAATACATTGCCCTCTTCGTTAATGACCATTGCACTCTAGAAGGAAACCTTTGCAAGGAATTGTGAGGGTGACAGCGATTTCAAAACAAATGCAAGGAATGTCACGGTGATTTAATTCTGCAATCCACACGTCTCTTCTCCGAATAACAAAGAAAAAACATTTCCAGATCGAAGAACCATCCAAATTGTGCAAAGAAATTCCAAATCAGGATTCGATCCCTGTTCTCTTAGATCGGAACGGAAAAAACCCTCGTTCCATACCTTGATCGAGAGTCGCTAGTGCGAGGGAATCTAAATCAGCTCTGGATCCAAGTGGGTTATGTAATTGGATTACAACATGTCTTCGGCTCAGGATCCGTTTTACATTGATTTGGGGTGGGAGGTGTGTGGTTAATTTGTGATGAATTTTAAAGGCTGGGGTTTTTGGTCCGCTTAAAAATACTATACCATGAATCTACAAATAATTTTCCTCTTTCCATCAAGTAATAATTCTCAATAAGAGTGCCATGTCTCTACAATTTTTTGCCCCTTTTTTCCACTTTCCTGCAATTTCGCCTAAAAATTTTGTTAACCCCAACTAATTGGCCTCTTGATTTTACTTGATTATGAGAGAGAATTTCATATTATCTCATATCGAAAGACGAAAGAACGGAGGATTCATTGAGATTGTGAATCCTGGTTTGATTTGGTTTGCGCTTCGTAACATTATGGTAATTGGTGATGTAAGAGCATGCACACCAAGCTCTTTAAATTGCACTCCTAGGTAAAATAGCTAGAAAAAAGTGGAAAACAGAGGTTAGCATCAGTCCCTTGCTAGCTACTTCTTAGAAGTCATATTTTTGCCACAGTATATGATCCCGAGCCACTATTCACTGGAGTGGTAATTTTGAACAACAAACTCAAGAAATGAATAACCACTCCTTTCGTCCCAAATTGTTGGTCGGATTTAGATTTCAATACAATTTTTGAACTGTTCATCTCTCAATTTATAACGTATTTTATGTGCAATTTGGATCTTTGATTCATGAAACAAAATCGTCTGCATCGGACACCAATAGATATCAAAACATGATATATTTCAGACCTATATCAGATTTTCTGGTGATGGGCCAGGGAGGGAGGTAGGGAGAGAAAAAGAAGGGATCAAAGGAGTACTGTGTTGAAATTAGCCACAAGAATAGAGAAATATTTTGTGGCCTCCATCAACTCAACCTCTCTCTCTTCTCTCCAGCTCTCTGTCTTCACAACCAATATAGGCCAGATAACCGTTCAAGCCATCATATAACAGAAAAAATATTATTGGTCAGCAATTTTTTAGAGTAATTTGGAAGATCTTAACGACGGGTGCCCAATTTAATTACGGTATAAAAGTTTAGGTGTCTGATTGAAATTTATCAAAATTTAGGTGTGGCTGAAATTTGGAGGTTATTTTGAAATTTTCGTAATTGTGTACTAGCATACCCTCAAATGTACCAAATAATCCATTTCTACTCTAAAAGTAATAAATACATAGATTCCTCAACTAGCTGCGGAGCATTTACTATGGTATAGTTTTCTGTACTGTATCTTGTTGCAAAGATGACGATACCAAAGAAACATGAAGTTCCATCAGAAAAGCAGTAGAAAAAGCCGGAAATTATTGAACCGTGGCGTATTGGATAGGAAAAGGACCGGAGTCATTCTTAACGCGAACACGTCGCTTGAGTTGATATAAATTGTTGGGTTGTTGTTGATCCATGTAGCGGGGGTAACGGATGATACTTAAGTGAGGGGTGGAAATTGATTCTTGTTCGGGGTCAGTATCCCTCTATGTGAGAAAATGTGGAAAAAGCTGGCTGCTAACGACCGGTGATGCACGAAGTCTTTCTTTTCTGTAGACCAACAACGTACCCCATCAACCATGTTTGAATGATAAATTTATTAACCTCACTAGTTGACCTCTTGTTTTTACTTGATTTTGAGAGTGAAACTTGTATTTTCTCATAAGTATAGAGGAAAGGACAGAGGATCTGTTCTTAAATTTGGCTTGCGCTTCAATAATATTTACGGTAATTAGTGATGTGAACACTGAGCTATAAAAACTTTTACACGCAGCCGCTTGTACTCTCTTCATTCTTGCATATTGAAGGCTAGAGTGAGCCGTGTATGCACTGAACTACGTATAAAAGTTGGAAAATCACATAAAACATGTGTATTCTACTTGCGTTTTTTACTTAATTGTTTTTCAAGTATTGAGTCGAAGGTTGTTGGGCCCGGAGTGCCCCCATGGATTTGGTTACACGATGCCACTCCCTGCAACCGCTCTAAAAACAGACTTGCGGGTGCGATGTCGAATGCCATAAAAGACTTAATTGAAACCCTTCCTACAACCAATTGGTTTTAGGAGAGTTGGTGGAAAAGCGGTCCCACAAGTGGTATCAGAGCCGGGAAGTCATGGGTTCGAGTCGCAGGAGCGTCACCGTGAGGGAGGGATTGTTGGGCTCGTAGTGCCCCCATGGATTTGGTTACACGATGCCACTCCCTACGACCGCTTTAAAAACAGACTTGCGGGTGCGATGTCGAATGCCATAAAAGACTTAATTGAAACCCTTCCTACAACCAATTGGTTTTAGGAGAGTTGGTGGAAAAGCGGTCCGACAAAGGTTTTAAATTGCGGTAGCGGAAAAGGTGTAGTTGTAGAGGGAGTATCGAATGATATGTCTCAGGAATTGACTATCGGAACCGTGGTTTTTTAAAACTATTTTTGGTGCCAAAGCATCTGAACCGGGCGTAGCGGCGTGTTGCTGGAAAAAATTGAATAAAAACTGATACTTATCGAGAATCGGCTGATATGGGTAAGAAGTTTTTTGGTAGCACTAGTATATCGGGATATAATAGTATCGGAGTACCAAAAACCGCTATGTAGCGGCGGATATTCAAATCCTTGGTTGATTGGTGTAGTTTGCCCGATTTCTCATAGAATAATCAAAGAGGGCACATGATCATTTTGACAAGCTGCAACTTGTGTGTGAACAGTAATAGATCATCAATAGTGGATGGGACCTAGTGTTATCTCAAATTTATTTGATAGTTGGGAGATACATAATTGCAATTTCATATTGATTTATACATTTAGGTGTATTTCATAGCTTTACACTACCATGCGTATATATGACTTCACGATTTGATTCCAGTTCACTCGTGGTTGAATCAGTGACCTGTCCGCCCAGCCCCTTCTCCAATTCGCTCACCAGTTTAGTTTTTAAAAAATTGCTAGAAGGTACTATAAAATGATAGAGCTACCTACTTATATGCCACCCCCAAAGCAGTTTATGCTCTCCTGGAACCAATCCTTATAGTCCTCCCTCCGGCATCCCTCTGAAGGAGATGTGGGGGAAACGTTGCTTTTGGGGCATTGAATATTTCCCAAAAATGGGACCAGTTTGTAGTTCCGGTCAAGCTGTCTTAAGGGAAAGAAATGATTTCTAGCTTGGCTGATTGTAGTCCAGTAAAGCTGTCTTAAGGGGAAAACATTTTAAATAGGGGACCAAGAAGTCATCAGAGAGATTTTTTTGCTGTCTTAAGGGGAAAACATTTTAAAATGGGGACCAAGTCATCAGAGAGATTTTTTTCCCTGCGTCTCTTCAGATGTATTTTTTTTTTGATAATCTCTTCAGATGTATTCACTTTATTTTTTTCCCTGCTACCTCGAATTTCTTTATTTTTGTTGGGTTTATTGGCGATTCTAAGGCAAAAAAACCCTTAGAGTATGTATTTATTTATTTTTATTTGGGCTTGCGAGGTGGTTTATTTTATTGAGTCAGATACTCCACCCGATTAATCAAAAGTTATTGAGAAGACGTTACCGTGAAGAATGCTTAGATTTTGATTGCAAGAGATATAAACATTATTTCATTTGCATTTTACGTTAAAGTTTTTCCATGCATCACAATATTTGTTTTTTTTTTTTTTGAACGGCAAACAACTTTATTAACCTTTGAAAAGATACAAAGATTAAAAGGGAATGAGAGGGGGAACAACCCGACTAGGAGGGACAAAAGCCCACTAGACGCAGCCCCTAACAAACCCAGGGCAATATTTGTTTATTTGATTAGATATTTCATGGGAAGTCTATGGTATGAATTTGGTTTTGACTTTTGATAGAGAAAAATTTTTCCAAGACATTTAGGGTGTGCGGTTTGCCTTGAGTTGAACAACAAAAAACAAAATTTCTAAGGCAAAAGTTGGACAGAATGCTGGGCTTGCTCAGCGAGGAGCTAGCGCAAGACGCGCGCACTAAACCACGCTGTGCTAGCGCGTTCTTCCTTATTCTTGAATTTATAAGTACTTTTAATAAGGACCAGATTATGCATACAGAAGAGTAGTGTATAGAAAACGTACTAATCGGTTCGGGGACCCACTTCTGGGTCCCACACAAATGATCCAACCCGTTCATTCTTCTTAAAATAATATGAATAAAACGAGAAGATTTTGGATCAAACACTTGCGAATGTCCGATTGAGATGATTTTGGATCACCGGAGACACCATCGTCACCGCCTCCCCCACACCAGCGGAAAGAAGCAGCCACCGGGATGGAAAATCACCGGTGGGATGACCAAAAACCAGACGAGGAGAGCCTCGCCGTCATAGCAACCCAAGCCGACCGAAAAGCAGGCAATCTACCGAAACCAGCAAAACCCACGGAACCCAAAAACCAAATGCTACAACAACACTAACTGAGCAGAACCGGAATCAACCAACTAAGAAAACTGGCGAGGAGGTACCACAAACTGACACACCGTTAAACAAAATAGCAGCACCCAAAAGATTAGCTATGTCGGAGAACAGATCTAGAGAATGGGGAGGTTGCTGCTGCGATTGTTTCAAGTCCGAGAGCATTCGCCTAAGCGAAACAGCTTCACATGCTGCGTCTGTTGCTGCAATGTACTCAGATTCGGGAGAGGATAATGCAACAGTCTTTTGCTTCTTTGAGGACAAAAGATCAGCTTTGTGGCAAGACAAAATAAATAACCTGATGTGCTTTGATGTGCTTTTCCTGTTGTCCAATGATCCAGCCCAATCACTATTAGTAAATCCTACTTGCTTGTTGTCATCTTCTTAGTCATACAAGAGTCCACAAGTCTTTGTTCCTTGAAGATACCTCAGCACCCTTTTTACCGAAGCAATAGCCAATATCGTACGGTAATGGCTCTCAGAGAGAGAATAAATTTCAAGCCACAGGATCTTTCAGTTTACTGATAGTTTGAAGGTCTGGGGGTGTTATGTTCAAAAAATATTCATCGTGTGAATTTTTACACATTCCATGGACTGATAAAATCGTTTTCAAAACTTTTGAATAACCCAAGTTCCATAAGGCATGCTCTAATAGGCCCAAAATGCCCCAAACTTTATCTATTCAATGGCTGTTTTAATACTGTCCAAAGTTCTCCATTACTGTGCAGTAATGCCCATAGCCGTACGGTAATGACTTGTGAAGAAAATTCAAAGTTTTATCCTTACGGGCAGTATTGGCATAGCAATTTTAAATAAATGTTTTCTGGGATATTATGGACCCATTTTGATCATTTAAGAACTAGTTGGTCATTTATTTATGGGTTAAATTACCTGGAGACCCCCTCATCTTTTCTCATTTTCCACGGAGACCCCCTAACCTTTAAAAGCTTCCCAACTCACCCCTCAACTTCTAAAATTTTACCCCAAGACCCCGTCCGTTAGCCTTCCATCTCCAAACTCAAAGTTCGAGGCCATGTTTTGATTATCCAAACCATTCAAGTTGTTTAAAACATGTTTTTAAGGATATTCGCGAGAAATCAGCTCAAAATATGACCGGTAAGTGCTTGATCCAAAACCAATATGTATTTATGAAACACTCTTTGGATCAAGCACTTCTTGGTCATATTTTTAAGTAATTTCTTGCGAGTACCGCTAAAAACATGTTTTAATTAACTTGAATGGTTTGGATCGTCAAACCATGACCCCCAAACTTTGAGTTTTGAGACGGAAGGGTAACGGAAGGGGTCTTGGGGTAAAATTTTAGAAGTTGAGGGGGTGAGTAGGGAAGCTTTTAAAGGTTAGGGGGTCTCTGTGGAAAATGAAAAAAGATGAGGGGGACTCCAGGTAATTTAACCTTTATTTATGTTATTGCATCATTTTCTGTTCATGTAAACTGTTATAAAACTAAAGATAAATGATAAAGAAAGTGCATAAAGTAAAACAAATAATGAACACAATATGTATATGAATTAGTTCTTCAGGAACTATTGAGATCGTCTTCTAGACTGATCAAATTCTCATTACTTTGAATCTTTCCCATTCCACAAAGTTTTCTCTGGAATTCTGAATGAATGAAACTATGAAATAAGGGTTCTATTTATAGAGGAAGATCCAGGGGTAAGGTGTAATTATTCAAGGGCAAAGTGTAATTTACAAAACATATACCTAACTTATTAGGTAGCCATCCACATTCCAAGTCATCTACACATGACATCATGGATGATTTCATAACACTCCCCCTTGGATGACTTAACACTAAGAATATCCCTCGTTAAAAACCTTGTCAAGGAAAACCCAGTGGGAAAAACCTTTGACGAAGGAAAAGAGCACATAATCCTTGTGTTCTTGAGCAGTGGAGATAGCTGTCTTCAGATTGCCTCATTAAAACCTTGTCAAGGAAAATCCGGTGGGAAAAACCTTTGACGAAGGAAAAAGAGTACAATAATCTTGTGTTTAAATGGAGTGATGACGGGGTCTGCAGATTGCCTCATTAAAACCTTGCTAAAGAAAACCCAGTGGGACAAAACTTTATGCGAAGGAAAAAGAGTACAATCTAGAAATGGACTTCAGGTCATTTTCTCCCCCTCAACTAAGCATGACAAATTCTTGAGTTGAAGCATTCCAATTCCTCCTTTGCTGTTGATAATTGAATCACATGCTTCCGAATTCCCTTAACCTGCGTAGAGACTTTATAGCTTGATATAGTAAATACTTCAGGGTTTGTTATATGCTTCAGGCATTTTGAATCCTTCAGGGATTTCCATATAAATATCAGTATCCAGTGACCACATACAAGTATGCGCATATCTAAATTTTTGTGACTATTAGGCTAATCAAAAATATGAACATTATTGTATCTATTACAGGTGGATATATTTCTTCATAATCAGTACCAAGTTGATCTGCAAGAAAATACTTGCACACAATTCCCTTCCTTCTCATTTGTCCTATCCGGCGGATCCCACTCCATTCAAAATTTCAAAATTCAAAATTTCAAAATCTTCCATCTTCCTAATACTTCATCTCCTCTCTATAAATTCATCCATTCTTACTCTCTATCTCTCTCGCCGAAACCCTCTTAAAATCTCCCCAAAAATTTTATCTTTCAAATGGTGTTCGAACGATACAAATTTGCGTCCGAGTCTTGGGAACAATACATAGAACGCATTGATCTAGAGTCGCTTACCCGTCTGCTATGGTTACTACTCATTTGTTTCATTGTTATTTGCGGATATCTCTCAATGAAAACACCACCATGGTTCGGGTGGAAATGGATACCCATTTTGGCTATCACGCTTGCAGCCATTATCAAAGAGTACGTGGATCGAAGACGCCAAGCTTTCAAGGATATGTATGGAGTGTACCCGGATGTACCTGGATAGATAACTGGGGAACGAAAACACAAGCTGTAACCCTTTACGGGTCTGGGCTACATGCCCAAGAACTTTTCTCGTTTTGCAAGCGAGCTTAACTCTGCTTGAATTGCTTCTTTTTCATATTGGCCAATTATTACATTGTCGCCATCCTTCCATGTATCATGTGCCATTTTCATTATTACCTATGGTAATTGCAAGAGCAATTTTAACCGAGAACACATTGCTAACAACGGTTTTATTTCTATTCCATATTTCTCCTGAATTCATGTAATGTGTTGAGATCTCAATGTTCCCAGATACCTCTTCTTCAGGGGATAACTCTTCAAGAGGTTCCTCTTCAGGGGTTATTCTAGGAGAAATTCTGGATATGTCAATTTTATCCTCTTCGGGGGTACTAGCAGTTGTGGGTATAGCTTTTTCAATAGCACATATCTAGTCACAAAGAGCTATATGAAAATATGTATGCAATATCATAAATGACAGATAAGATAAGTCTTCACATAATCAATTTTAGATATCTACAAGGAAAAACTTATACAACAACCCATACTATATATTTAAGAATTTCAATTCTCTAATTACGCATTTGCACAAATATAAATCCTTATTCAACAGGATGGATCCTCTTAAAGGTTTGGACTACTGGTCTGAATACTTTTAAGAGATTTCAACTCTTATACCGGTTATATCCTTTCAAGGGTTTGGACTTCAAATCCACATACTTCACATTTTGCAAGAGACTTCAACTCTGCTTGAATTGCAATTCTTTCAATTTCAACCAATCCTTTCTACGTCGACATACTTCGACGGATTGTGGTCTATTTTCATCATTACTTCTGGTAATGTTTCTATCATCACTTCTAGTAATGTAAAGGGCAACGTTAAATACGTCGTTTAACGATAATTTGTGTTCTATCCCACATTTCTCCATAGTTAATCCATATTCCATTACTATCACGTATGTGTTCTTCTTCAAGAACCATCTCCTCAAGAGATTCCTCTTCAGGGGACCTACTACGAGAAATCTTTGAATGAACTAATTATGAACTCTTCTAGAGTTGTCAAATTTAATGGTATAGCTTCTGCAGAAGTACCAATTTCTTTGCCCTTAATGTTTCTCTTCTAGAGACCTTAATCTTTATTTACATGTACATGTCCCATATCAAAGGATAAGTCTTCAAGAGATTTCTCTTCTGGAAGTTCCTCTTCAAGGGGTTCCACGTCAGGTGGTTCCACTTCTAGTGGCTTTCCCTTAGACGATTTATCAATTCCATGCTCTTCAAGAGTGCTAGCATTATTACCTCTATCATGTTTTTCAAAAACTATTATAGGTATGACCTCTTAAGGAGAGTCATGCTCTCCAGGAGCACATATAGTTTTGGCCTCTCAGGAGTGCTATACTCTTCTGGAGTTTCCTTTTGTTGTCTTGCAAAAAGCACCATGCTTTGCATAAGCCTTTTTATGTGGCCTCTTCAAGAGTGCCATCTCATTTGCTTTTGCTTTGAATTTTCCTTTATCAGAAAATTTTACCTTTTACACAAACATATTTACTCATCTGGCATGCTTTAAATCATTTATTGTTGTGTAGGAGGATTGTCTTCTGGAGCCATTAATCATTACTAGATCAGCTTTTAGCAACCTTTATAGGTTATTTCGTGACATACTATATGTCAGTAAATGCATTCAGTAATTTATCAGAAATATTTTACAAATAAATTTAAACTTCTAGTTCACATTATCTGATCTATTAGAACTAATAGTCCACATTTAATAGTGTGTGAAACTTCTAGTTTACATTGATCAAGATAAGATAAAGTTAAGACATTTCGAGTAACTTTCAAGTCTTGAGGCATTTGAAGAAATTTTAAGTCAAGTTTCAGACTATGACTTCTCTCCCCCTAATGCCGAAAAGACTGTTATATAGAAATGACAAGTAATGTATTAATTACTCAAGATATTTTAGCAATATGGGGTGAATATGAAAACAACATAAATCCAAAGTTTAATCATATGGGGTGACAAGGCAGGTCCGGTCCAAACTAACATAAAAAATCTCTAATATTTTTTTTAATTAAGAAAAACTAGCCTTTATTTATAGTTTCAACATGAAAACCATTATGACAAATATCCGTAAATTTTAACAGATTTCTTTTTGTCAGTACATAATTTTGTTCCTTCATTATATTTCCAAGAGACAATATTAGCAATCAACAATTCAAAAAAACATTGACAGTGATTCTCAACAATACGATTTACAGAGGAAATAAGTACTTCGAGTATTTTAGAGCTGGTAATAACACAGGTAATAAAAAACGAAATACTTTGATATAATCTTTTGCATGTAAAATACTGTATGTACTCATGACTGATAAATACCCTAGATATTACAATCTGCTATACTACAACTAAAGTATTTTACGCCAAGTCCAAAATTAACCTTAGACTGGGTGAAAATGAGTGTGAACCAAAGGTGTCAAATATGTTACTGTCAGCTAAATCTATGATTCCAGAAGATCTAACCGTTGGGTTTGATCCTTTAACGTGTCAAAACGTAGCTAAGACATCAACTTGTCTTCCTACCAAGTTTCATTGTAATCCCTTGCCTCGATGGTATCCTACGGGTTTCCAAAGTTTCTACCCTAAAAGAGGAAAATGTTGCAACAGCAGATTTTGGCCAGTCTCGGTATTTTAGCCATAACTTTTTATGCCGAACTCCGTTTGAGTCGAATTATATATCAAAACGTAGGGAATTTGAAGAGCTACAACTTTGTAGTTTTACACTTTTCCTGATTTCGCCTCGACGTGACCCGAAATGCGTGAACAGTATCGGACAGAGGTGTTTTCTGCGTTTCTACTCTTGTATACTCGTTTTTTGTGTCGAGAGATGTTTTTCTCAAAGTCTATTGATCCGTAAATTGATCGGTTCATACACTAAGTATTAAATGATATTATCTTCGACCCTTACTACCTAAACCAACAATCGGGTCAAGATTATACGAAAATCATCAACAAGTAAGAAATAGGTCTAATACTGACTTACTACCCCGTGTACTATCCACAGGTATTTAAATCAACAATCAATACATCAGGTATTGTGTAAATACTTCAGGTATTGAAATTTTAATAAAGACTATAAGTATTTATAACCTTTTCAATACTATTTCAAATAGTACTATACACACATACGGTACTATTTGCTCGTATAGTACTATTCACGTGTATGGTACTATTTATGTATACAGTACTATAGACAATATAATATTGTGTATATGTATGGTTGTTGTATAGTACTATTCATACATGCAATACTATTTGTACGTACGGTTACACCATATATGGTTACGCCATACTACAAAGTGTCAGCCACACTGGATAATATTTCCACCATTGGAATCCAATTTCTTCCTTTAGAGAACTCCACCGATGGTTTTGATTTGTTTTTTAAACAAAAACTTTATGGAAATTGTTTCTCTTGCTTTTGTCTCCATCCACAATAATGGAATAGGAAAATATTTGGTTATTTGAAAAGATGGGAGATTAGAAGTGGGTTGTCGGTCCACTTGACCAAAAATTGATGGTTACAATTCTTTTTTTTTAACATATTTTCTTTGCCGACAATACTACTAGTAAAATTATGGGGATTCATTAATGCACTAATTTTCAAAGCAAACAACACTGTATCATTTAGGAAAAACCACACTTTTTCAAAAACAACTACTCCCTTCGTCCCATTTTCATAGTTCCACTTGGGGATTTCAACTTTTTAAGGGGACACAATGATTACACCAAAAAGTGTTCAATTTTTCATTTATGCCCTCTCAAAAAGGTGATTTGATTGATGAAGTAGTAGTACTTTAATTCAAACAAAAGGGTAATTATGTAACTTCATTAACTTCTATTACTTATTTTGGAAAGTGGACCAACATTTTGGGACGTCCCAAAAAGGAATACTGAACTATGAAAATGGGACGGAGGGAGTAGTAAAATAGTCATAAAGGGATCAAAACTTTGTGTCAGTAGTTTTTCTTAAAAAAAACAAGGTCTATTACAAGACCAACCCACTGGTTCGTCATAAAAACCCAATTCCCCTTTCGTCTCTCCCCTCCTCCATTCTTGTTTTAGAGATGAGAGAAAGAATAATGACGGAGCACTTCGGCTCTGCTCCGGCACCAGTAGTATGCACCTCGGGGATCCATTCTCCGTGCCGTTTTCTAAACGGAGGAGGTCTGCCGTGCACGACAGCCTAAGGTCGTAGCAATCGAGATTATCACGATCTCAAGTCAAGCCGGGCATGACCGATTAAGCCGAAGCTCAATAGCTTTGGACACTTAAAAGTAGCCTTCTGAATAGGTCCGAGAGTCAAAAATATTTTGATCCACGGTTCCCTTTTTTTTCCTTTGGAATAGGATACTGCGGGTATCACTAATTCTTTCAAAAAAATACTTCGAACATGTTTTAATGGAATACTTCAAGTATCCATTTTTCTTTGGGGTAGGATACGGCAGATATCTCTAAATTATAAGTACTTCAGGTAATTCTAATGATAAGTAAAATACTTCACGTATTAGGGGTACACCACTTCAGGTAGGACACCCTTTCTAGTTAGAGTTTTGTGCTGATAACGTGTTATAAAACTAAAGACAAATGATAAAGAAAGTGCATAAAGTAAAACAAATAATGAACACAATATGTATACGAATTAATTAGTTCTTCAGGAACTATTGAGATCGTCTTCTAGACTGATCAAATTCTCATTACTTTGAATCTTTCCCATTCCACAAAGTTTTCCCTGGAATTCTGAAGGAATGAAACTATGAAATGAGGGTTCTATTTATAGAGGAAGATCCAGGGGTAAGGTGTAATTATTCAAGGGCAAAGTGTAATTTACAAAACATATACCTAACTTATTAGGTAGCCATCCACATTCCAAGTCATCCACACATGACATCAAGGATGATTTCATAACATAAACATATTAGTATTTAGTTCCTGTATTTATTATTCCTCTTCCCTTATGTGAATAAAGTTAAGCAACAAAGTGTTTGCATAAACCCCACAAGCATCAAGTAGAGGCTTATTTCGTGTCGGGCGAGTTGGGTGCCTTAAAAATCTTCCACACTCGTAACCTTGCTCCCGAACCCAAGGTACACTATTTTTCAATGGATCCAAGCCTTTTTCAAATAAGAAGTGCGGAGGTGACTCAAATTTAGAAAACAAATGGTTTCTCGGGTAACAAAAATCCTTTTTCGAAATAAAAACCTGGGTGGCGACTCCGAATTTTTACAAAAGCGGGGGTGGCATATCCCGATTGTGCCGCTGTCCAGTTAGCAGAACTTTCTTCCGGATGTAGTTCGAGATAAGTGTTCTAAACCAGTACTTCTCAAAGCTCTTGCGAGATGAAAACGATCTTCATTTGGTTGCTCCATTAAACATAGTGCCCACCTTCAACGATGGGAACTTGGTTTGGAGAGTATGCAAACATGCTTGGAACAGAATTTGAAGCCACCACAAAATGTATGGGCAAAGGCAGAGAATCAAAGCTCTAATACCAAATTTGTTGGGAACAGCGGAAGTGTGAGCAGTTTTGTGAATGCAAGAAGAATATAAGGACGAATGAGAAAAGAGAGAGTAATTCAAGGTGCTAGAATTTTCATTAAGTTACAGAATATGCAAGGCTATTACAAGTATATATCCTCATGCTACTGCACGAAGGCTTTGATCAACTTTTGAAAGTTGGATAATTGTCTATCTAGCTGCTCTTACTAAACCTTTATTTATAGATGGTTTTGGATGCCACCAGAAATTTCCGTTATTGGACTTTACATCTTCCAAAGCTCTTTGGGAGATGAAACATCACCATGAACTCATCTCTTTTTTGACTGACCTTGAAGAGGATAAAAGCTAGGTTTTTCCATCATTTGAACTCTTGGAAAATCACAAATTATCTTTCAACAAGACCGTCAAGACGCTTCACTGCTATTTTGGTGCCGTCACTCAACGTCCCTTCATATGCCGATCCAAATCCTCCTTCCCCAAGCTTATTGTTGAAATCATAGTTCGCAGTTTTCAAATCATTGTAAGAGAACTGGGTAGGCATCCCCGGTACTTCATCAACAAAGAAATCATCATCAAGTTCCTCTAGTTCTCTTTTCCTTTTGAAAACGAAAATGCAAGATCCAACCAAAAGACATACGCCAAAGAAAGCTCCAAGACTAGATCCCAAGATGATTGTGCCACGTCTTGATTTCTTTTGAGGAAAATCTATTGGCGATGGAAGCTGTTTGGTTGGAGAATTCTGCACTTTTAGAAATACCGAGACGTTATAACTGTAATCTCCCTCAGTGCTTATAAGAGAAAAAACTTCCGAGATCAACAAGCAACTTCCCCCTGAAGTAAAACTAAATAAAGTAGCTTTGCACGAACAATTTCTCAAACATGTATTTTTGCAATCCTCCAATCCTGTTTTCACAGCCAACTGGTAATTGAAAAAGTAACTAGTATTCTTAATCTCCAAAAGGCTGTGATACTGTGAATAATCACAAGATATGGGTGTAACAAGGGAGCATCCGAGGTTGGCTTGCTTATAACTTATTTGGTTGAAATATCCTGTTTCATTGCTGCTTCCCCCAAAACAACCACACGTCCCCTTTGAACATATGCCGTATCTGCCACATGCCATTGGATACCCGCAGTCACGGATATCTGACGTGAGCAAATCCGCCACGGTCTCCCATTCGGCTCCTCCCCATTCGTAAACCTTCAAGTGCCCGTCGGGTTCCAGCCTCATGAACTGAGCTGTCGACCCAACAGGGATATTTTGACCATTGAAGCTTCTGTTCTCGAACGTGACATAAGCGTCTTTCGAATTCTTGAAATTTTGAAATCCCACTAAAAGGGAATCGTAATACACGAGCGGTGGATTAGCGTCCAAGTAACCAATCAAACTAACGTCCTGAACAGAAAGGGAAAACAAGCCTTGGCTAAAGTCAGATGATGATGTTCTAGCCATCAGCTTTTGCCCATACACCAACTTTTGCCCAGGAAGCAACGAGTCCGTTGGATGATCAAAAGATTGCCAAACCGTTATGTTGTTTCTGTCAAAAAGCACAAGGTTACCAAATTCGGTGAATCTTAAGCCCGTGACAGATTTTCCTCCCGTATCAGTAGACCAAACCATATTTCCATCCGCGTCTTCCAATACCAAATCCCCATTCCCCGTGAATTTCAATGTTGCGTTAACTTCCACTGGACGGTCCCGGTTAGCAGACCAAACTAGCTGCGGAGCATTTATTATCTTTCTATACGGTAATAAGTATTCGGAATCGTATCTTTTTGCAAATACCACAATACCAAAGAAACATGAAGTTTCATTGGGAAAGCAGTAGAAACCAGAGATGAACTGTGAGGTATCGGATAGGGAAAGGACCGGAGTCATGTGATGCCGGAAAACATCGGTTGAGTTGATGTAAATTGTTGGGTTGTTGTTGATCCATGTAGTGGATAAATTGGCTACTGATTGGGCATGGTTAAAATGTGCAGAAAAGATGAAGATAGTGATAATAGCAAGTGAAATTATCAAACACAGAGTTGGTTTACCCATTAGAGGATCTTGTTTCTGATCAGTGGGTTGTGGAAAATGGGAAGAAAGAGAGAAACAACAAAAGCTGATAACCAAGTCTGTGTTTGATTATGGGGGGGCAGTGGAAATTGATTTGTTGTTTGTGGTCAGTATCACTCAACGTGACAATCGGTTAACGAAAGCTGAGTCTGTTGACTTGGCGATTTACCAAGTCTTCTTTTCTGTCGGTGGTGCATTCTCTCGGATTTTGGATGGGATAATGTAGCAGTACGATTTTTTTTCAAAAATATTTACACTAATTTAAAGATCTTATTGAGAAGTAAATATTGGTGTAAAAAATTTTCAAATAAAAATATGATAAGTTCATTATTTTTTACGTGCAAAATCATGATTACCCAAAAAGCTCGAGCAATTTGGGACGGAAGAAGTGCCTGCAATGTACATGTGCTCTTTTCTAGGTGATCTGGTGATTATGTGATGAAAGATTTCTTATACTACCGATTTTGAATGAAAAGTTGTGATGTAAAAAAGCAAGAAGGAAGAACGGGAGAAAGACCGCAAGGGAGTGAAATTGATTGTTGTTTGTGTTCAATATCCTTCTTGTGAGAAAATGTGAAAAAAGCTGGGCTGTTAGACTTATGACCAGTGATGCACAAAGTCTTTCTTTTTTTGTAGATCAACACCATACCCCATCAACCAAATAAATCTATACAATAAGTCTTAGCTCAGTTTTTGAATTTTATACGTAAATCTATTAAACTCAACCTCTATTAGTCTATTTCAATATCTATATAATAACTTAGCTTAGTTTTGAATCTTACACATAAATCTATAAATCTAAGCCACTCATGTTTTGAGTGAATTCATCTAATAACCCCCATCCAAGGACTGAAAAAAGAGTCCTGCATCGATAAAGTTATTCTCTCGTACTTATCAAAAAAAAGTCTCTCTCTCTCTCTCTCTCTCTCTCTCTCTCTCTCTCTCCCTGTGTGTGTGATTTAAGAGTAGTATGTATTGCAGAGCCGGCTTTGGACATACGCCAAGGATGCGGCCGATTGATGTATTGATTAAGTTTGATTTATGTTCTATCTCCTTTGATTTATGTTCAATCCGCAATAGTAATACAACTCGCGTGGTTTTATAGGTTGGAGTTGAGAGGCCGTGGATCTAAGATATCGTCAACTTACAATATGGTGTTGGTGCGGATAAGAAAAAAAAAGTATTAGAGGGAGTTCTTGTAATATCTCTAATTTATCCCCTTTTAAGATTTAAGCACATTCAAGTCCACAAATCGCATTTATTTAACATGTATTTTGGTACTCGCAATACATATTTTGTTCTTTTGCAATTACTTCAGAAATTGCTCTGTTTTCTTACGTACATTTATTGGCATAGAATGGATCGGACATAGAGGCCTGGTAAGGTACATGGAAATAAAATATGAAATGGAACATGAAAATGCATCCGAAAAATGACTAGTTATTTTGGTACAGCCGGATGAATCTCACCCACCGGATGCGTTTTCATGTTTCATTTCATTTTTTCTTTTCATGTTCCCAACACTCTCCCGTTGAATCAGGGTAGTTATTTTGGTACAGCCGGTTGGTTTTTATTGGCTCCATAATGTACTTATTTAGGAGTTCGAAGATTATGGCCTTATTGGGTTGATTAAAATGACCAAGTTAGATTATCAAACCCTAATGCACGACAGAGGATATAATAGTTTTCTTGACTATTTTCCCTATTTTGTTTGGTAAGTCGTTGGGTCAAAAACATTAAACATGGATGTGACATGAGTACTATTTGATTGGCGGTTGTCAAGGTAAGAAAATAAATTTTGATTGGAAATCCAGTTTAATAATATATTCCTATTTCTTAGTTTATATTTTGTATTATTTAGTCTATGAGTGACAATTTAAACTTACTTATCGAAATAGACATCTATCGTTTTATTGGTTGCTGTACATGTGGTTGTATTTTCTTGAAACTCCCTATTGAATTTGACTGAATGGACAACCTTTGAAGCTTTTTGGAAAAACGACTTCCCTAGGTAGTGTTAATTTGGGGATGGTCAATAGTATGGGAAGATAGTTCATTGTAGTTGCACTCAAAGCGTGTTGCGTTGTCCCTTGAGGCACGAGCAGTGAAAAATCCCTCCGTCCCAAATTGTTGCTTCTCTTTCCTATTTTAGACGTCTCAAAGGATTGCCTATAATTTTTAATTTATTAAGTTTTTATATGTAATATGCATCTGTTTGATATATTTCAATTAGTTTTAGTAAACAAAGTTGTTGGAATGATAAAAAAATATCATAAAATATGAGACATAAATATATTTTCAATAGCACAAATATCAAAACATCACCAACAATATGAGACAGAGGGAGTAGTTGTTATACTCAGCAGCTTTTATGCTCTTCATAATTGCCATGTGGTGGCTCCATCCTTCCGATGTTGGATTAGCTCTTTTGGATAATGAAAAAGAGAGAACATTCTGTACACCGCCGGTGTAAAACTATCCTTTTCCACCACCGCCATATGTGGGTCCCACCGTGAGTTTATTGTTTTGATATGAACCATTCATCTTGTAGGCCCACATAGTATTGCATCCTTTCAAAAAATCATTTTCATCGGACATCGATAGATACAAAAAAAAATTGAATTTTGTTTTGAAAAATGGACGGTGAAGGATTAAACTAGCACTTCTATGTAGCCATTCATTTCGCACCTCTCTCAGGCCAATGGGTTTTCTAAAACAAAGGTTAGTATGAGCCGTGTATGTGCTCAACTGGTTACAAAGGTGGAAAACCACATAAAATCTTTGGGTTTTTTCTACTTGCTTTTTAAATTTTGATTGCTCTTTGAGCATTTTGTGTGTTTTAGTTTGCCGATTTCTCCTCCAGAAACTTGGGGAGCATATTAGTTTAACTAGTTGCAACTTGTGTGTGAACATAATTATATCAGTACAAGAAGGGCCTAGTGTTGTAGTATCAAATTGGTTTGATGGTGGTCAGGGAGACTCATAATTAATTGCAGCGGGCGGCCACATGGGGGAGATTATCCAGTGCTCCGAGACATGCTCATCCTGTCATAAAAATGAAAATATATGGGTTTCATGTACTAGGCGGCTCGTTTGCCGGGCGGATAAGGTTTCGGTAGATAAGAAACATGGATGAATAAGAGGCGGATATGTTATAATGAGGGATTGGTTGTGAAGACCCGAAAATTTATATTTATTTTTCGTAAATAACAATGGGGTAATGTGAGGAATTGAATGAAATGGTAAGATTGACTAAGTGTTGGTGTGTTGGTGAGATATATGTTGATTGGGGTGTGTTTGGTTTACACATGTCACATTTGGACTTGATGTGTAATTATAAAGTTGTGTATAGGTGTGTGTGGTGAGAGAAGAGA
>JAXBDA010006057.1:0-21981 GCA_036023075.1 Gaultheria prostrata | reverse complement strand
TATTTATGTGAACAAAATACACTCACGTTAAGGTCTAAATTACAAAATAAAGGAACTAATTTCTAAAGTTACTAAAATGAACTTAAATTTTTCGAAACTATGCATCCTCACAAAATTTCCAAAAAAACAGGTTAGTCAAACTTTTTTTTTTTTATCATAAAAATGTTAGAGAACATTATTAAGAATGAGATATTATGAGAGGAAGAAAAGACAAATGAAAAAAAGTGGTTTATTTGCTGGTTGTAGGTGTTATGTTTGCAAGGGTAATATTGGCATTAAAAAAGAGAAAAATGATGTGGTCATGTTTTTCTGTCAATGATTTAACGTTAGCTTAACAGAAGGGGGAGTGTGGACAATAATTTCAAAAGCAAGGGAGGGCAGTGACATTTCAGAAACCTCAGGGGAGGTCAGTGAAATTTACCCTATTTTAATTACTCCACATATATGTTTCATGTAGCGATTCATATAAACCCACAATTCATTCAATCCCTTACGTGGAAAAATTAAACATACTAAATTCTTCTACCAAACAATTCACCCATCCATCCATCCATCCATCACCGAGGTGGTAGCCTAGTTGGCCAAAGTGAGTCGGATAAGATTCCCTTCTCTCCATGTGCATGGACCTCCCAAGTCCCATGCCATTTCTGGGACTTGTGTGGATTTGCAAGGAGGGTCTTTGGCCAACTAGCCTAGATGGTTGTTGTGGTGACGGCATGTTCTATTTGGACAGTAACTATGACTCAACCGGACATTCCATAGCGGGTTGGGAACCCCAATGGTCACGCACATGGGGGTTGCTACGCCGGTCGCCCCTTCCCACCCTTTTGCCATTAAAAAAAAAAAAAAAAATCCATCCATCCAAAACCAAAAATATTTGCAGAATTAAATTCCAAGCTAGTAGCAACAGTGCCAATGGTTCGCAATTTAGACTCTTACTACCTGAAAAAAATTTGGGTGCCGGTCGGGCATCACGTGTTCGCGCCCAAGCACCCAATCCTACCATCCAAAACAGTCCATACTTGTTCCCTCTCTCCTCTTATGAAGGATATTTTCTGGAAAACACTCAAGTTCGGATCATTTGATTTTCTTTGATTTCATAGCCCGTGTAGGAGGCGTCAAATAAACCCCAAAGGTTTTAGTCACAAGAATCGGAAAGACATGAATGCTACATAAAGAACTCGCATGAAAAAGTACTACATTGTAGTGCTATAGTAGATACATATTTTGCATAAAGTCTCATCGAGAATTAACACGGCCTTGCGGAGAATTAACACGGCCTTGCGGCATCCCCCTTCCCCCAATGTACACTAGGAAAAAACCAAAAAAGCAATTTACGTACCTCACAACTTTCAGCCAGAAGAACCTCATGCTATATCACCGATTCTTGTTGTCAACTGCTTCTATGCACCTGTCAGCCAGTTAAAGCTTCCAATTAAACGAAGCATTCAATGGGAAATGGATGAGATAGCAAGGAAGGTTATATACGAGATGCCAAGGGTCACTTGGAGCACTCACCAGAGTAAATTTACGCCTGCTATAATGGCCTCTTCAGACCCTTCAAGGATTGATGGATAGGGACTCCAACTTGCATGGGAGCTGGGCATTCACTTGCTGACCACCAAAACTGGATTCTTCATTTGTGGGTTCATTTGCTATAGTATGGAAAATGGAAGGACAAGACATTACGTGTCTTGTATATTCATATTATAGAGATGCACAACGCCCCACCCTTTGACCAGAGGTCGATAGGATTTCAACAGCAACCTTAGCTGCTTTGTGTAGTTCTCACATCAAACCACTTTGACCTAAAGAAATCCCAAGCATACTGAAATAAACCTCTACGAGAAAGAAACCACATAAGGTTCTATATTTCATTAAATAGATCAATCAGAAGCTAATCAAGCCCTTTTATCCTCTTGTATAGAAACTGAGTATCCAACTCCCCTACTAGAAAACAGAAGTGGTTCTCCCTTTTAATCTCACCAGTTTCCCGAAAGACAGAAAGTGGCCCTTTCTTTGAACAACTTCACTCACTTTCCAATCAGGTGAACTGCAGGGTAAAACCTTACCAGTGGACTAGATGGATAGTTCAAAGAAAAAATTGAGACGCAAGGAATTGGACTACGCATCTCAATCTTCACGCAGTCATCATGAATTCTACCTTCATTGGCAATCCATGGCCCTAGTAAGATGAGATAGATGTGGTCAAGAACATAACCTCACAAGAGAGTTAGGACTAGCTCGGTACGCCTCCACCGGAATATCAATGTTGGGTCTTGTACTACTCGTCACTTTCCTCCCTTCAGCTAACCAAACTTAATCATTACAAAAGCAAGTAGGACCAGAATAACATCTGGATAGCAAGTGTAATACCCCATTTTTAAAGATTTTAGACAAAAATCAATATTTAACATTTTTATTATGCATGAGAAAAAAAATAGGCGTCAAGTTTATTGGGTGTGTGAATATGAGGGCTTGTGGGACGTGCATGTGTAGCGTTTTTATGCAAGGGTATAACTTGTGATATGTGGAGGTTTGACATTTGTTATTTGGTGGCAGCCATAAGAGTCCATGGCAGTACACAAACATCAAATTTGGCTTCCTTTTAGATAGAATGTAGATTTTCCGTGACTAAGGAAGAGGTTGGCAAGGACTACTTAGCAATCGGACGGCCAAACAAATCACTTTGAGTTCCGGGTAGTATGCTAAACGCAATGGTAGTCTCAAATACAATGGTTATGGTCTTGAAACGAGGTACCAGATGTACATCCATGATCCATCTATCTCCGACTTTTGAGTCGAGGGTATTAAAATAACTCTCAAGCTCTTCCTCACTTCACTGCAATAGATTAGGAGTCTAAACCAAAGTCCTCAGATACATTTTGAATGGAATTTCAATTACGAGTACTGGTAGAACATATACCTGCTCTCCTATAAATTTCCTACGATGTTTAAAATGTGTGCTTGAGGACTGTCATCATAAATTCTTTGTAGTTAGGTATTATGATAACTAAAAAAGGGGTTACTGCTCCTTAGTCTCTAGTCCTTTCTACTTTCTAGGATCAAAATCCCAGGAGGATACAATTATGCTTGACCAACTCTTTTATCAACTTCACAAATTCCATCATCCAACACTAACTAAGATGCACCAAAGATGTCACCATAATATATGCCTCAAATTATATCATAAATAAGATACATAAGTTATAAAGAATCTAGTTGACTGAGACGCAAGAAATCCTTCATAAATAAGACATTGACACATTCAACAATCCTCAAGGAATCATTCACAAATCACAAATAGAACCAATATGATAAATTGTAAGAACTACTTTTTTTGTTTTCACTATGTCAAATTTCCATATCTTCTATCGTCAGCAAGTTTCCAAGAAGTGTCGATCGCATCTTTATTTCAAAGTCATGGCCAAAAAAGTATCGGACACGTTGCAGAAAGAGTGTCAGACATGTCTTTGAATCAAGATTTTTATTATCTAGTTACAGACACGGAAAAAACATGTCCAAGAGTATTCAAGGAGTGCCGGTGTCCAACACGGACCACACCACCTTCTTTTAAGTGTCTATGCTTCTTAGGTCGAAACAGAATCATTCGATAAGAACATAGGGGTAGGCCCCCGATTTTAATTGGGCCGCGGCTAGTGGACATGGGATTTGCCCAAGACATTAGGCGAGGTCAGTGTTCTAAAAGGCGGCATAGGCCGAGTAATAGGCGCCTAGGTGAAAGGCTGTACCCACTGCCTTGCCTAGGGGTCTAGGCTATGATCTAGCACCGGGCCAATTAATTGGCTAGGCAGATTAGGCGTCTAGGCCGGATTAGGCGTCTAGGCGAACGATTAATCGGCTAGGCGCCTGAATTAATTGGCTAGTTTCATTTGGTTTGAACTTTGAACGCTGAATCCAAAATCTCACTCGCCAACAATATGTCACAAGCAAGTGGGACCAGAACACGATCCAGGATAGGAAGCTGCATACAAGGTGTCAGATGAAAATGTCGGAAGTCGAATCGTATTTGTTGACTATCAACATTGAAGTAGTCCATAGGAGATGAGGAAAGAATTAAACAGTACAAATTGAACCAATTAACCAAAACCGAGGTACCTGAGAGATTAAAACTAGCATTACACAGCTTCAAAAAAGGTTTGCCCCCTTTCTATGCTATGCAGCAGACCGTCATACAAGCTAAGAGTAAAATCATACTAACAAATAGTCCTGTTTAACGCGAAAAGCAAACTCACCGGTTCATCTTCTGCTCACAACCGTTCCTGAATTGCATGTAGCGAAATCCAAAAATGAAGACTAAAAAAATAAATACGAAGACGAGAACAACCCCTAATCGATATCACCGACTCAATCGCCGATCAGTTTCCGATCCGTTTACCGACTCAGATCGAATCAGCAGCTGGTATCATTTCCACGCGACCAAGGGAGAATCACAACCCTGACAAACGAGACGTGCAAATGGAAATCGCCATGAAACAGTATCGATCATACAGATCATACACACCAAGTACGCATATTTCATATCTATGCATATATTTGTGTGTATGACCCGTTTGGATAAGGGTAAAGCTTTTGTTTCGTTACGGTTTGAAGGGGTTTTGTGCTCGAGTTGTTTCAGAAGCGCCATGGCCGACGCATTTGTCGGGATTGTAATTCTCCTTCGATCGGACGTGGAAGACAATATCAATTGACAAAACGGACAATCCACAGCGGAACGAAATAGATAACATCGCATCATAATTGTCATCCTTTGGAAGTAATTTTATAGGGGTAATTCACTAGCCCTAAAAAGATAGACTATGGATACCGGCCAAGCAAGTACTAATTACCTATACATAGGGTGAGGGCCAATTCCAGGTTTTATAAAAATGATTTGAATCGTTCATTAATTTTTAATTATTTCTAATGAACTTTCTTTAATTCTTAATTATTATTTAGAGTGAAATTTCTGAGCCGATTTTACATAGAAACTGATCAATGCTTCACTAGACTTAAATGTGAACCGCATGTTTTGTATGGTGATTAAGGGCCCCAGATCACCGTGCGATCATGTCCCAAGAACACATAATAATTTTCTTACTGAACCCAAGTACTAGTGTTCGTCTTCAACTTGGTCACTGCTTTTTTCATTAGTATATTCGATCACATATACCAATCAGTCAAATAGTCTTTGGATTAGGTCTCCATGCGTTCTGATCGGTTGCATCATTTAGGTCCTATTTGTTCCGGCATTATGTGGTGATTAATAAAATTTTCTCTTTATTCTCAAAAACAAAAACAAAAAAATCTTTGGATTCGTTTGTTTGACGGGTATGAGGACCATTCAAAGTGACCGGATATGTTACAAGTTTAGAGTTATGTACCAACTAAATATTGTAAGGATTACAGAAAGATAAAGGTACTATTCAAGATAATTTTTGGGTTAATTTACGGTCAACCTTCTAATAATCTCTTACTACTGACTTTTATTTGTTCTCTCTTTTTCAATACAGTATATATATTTTGATCAGCCTCTCTTTTTCGATATTTTTGTTTATTTGCTTTCTAATGCTTTCTACATCTCAAAATTTCATAACAAATCATAGAGGGGGAAAGTGATTTTCCACTCTTGTCAATATTAGAAAGTCAGTGCCCCCTTCCAATGTTAAATGAAAATGGATTTGGAGGCTCAAGATACCCGCTAAGCTCAAGAGCTTTCTTTGGTTATGTATGCATGGAAAAAATCTTACTAAACACCAGAAGTTGATATAAGGATTGGTTGAAAGTGAAGTGTGCACCCGCTGTAACACATCACACGAGGATCTGAAACATCTATTTTTTACTGTACTTTGAGTGCTAATGTTTGGTTGCAGTTTGCTAATATCTAGGGACCTCAAACAAGCGAGTTGGAGGAATGGAGGACATGGCTTCACAACAACATCAATTCCAAGCCAGGGGCTACTTTTATTGTATTCTAGTTGTTGTTTTACTTTGGAAACTGTGGCTAGCCCGAAATAGGACCATATTTGATAATGCTTCATTTAATACCTATGACATAGTTTGCAGTAACACTTTGTTTGCTCATGAAATCACTCAAAGCTTTCTCTCTACTGTTTGTGCTAATCCTAGACCTGTGAGGCTCATATCTTGGTCCTTCCCAGGCACTGAAAAACTCAAGTTGAACCGTGGAAACCCAGGCCAAGCGGGATATGGAGGGGTTTTTAGGGAGGAAAGAGGCCGCATGATTCTGGGATTCTTGGGGTGTCTAGAAATTTGTACTAGTCTTGAAGCCGAACTATGGGGATTATTCAGAGGTCTAGAGTTGGTGTCAAGGAATGGAACCTCTGGAGATTGAGTCAGACTCTACTGCTGCTATAGCGCTAATTAACCAAGACCACCCAGAGCACTCTCCTCATCAGATCTTGATCAAGGAGTGTAAGGCATTAATGGCTACTATCAGCTGCAGCTTTAAGCACACGCTCCGAGAGGGTAACAAGGTTGCTGACAGGGCTTGCTAACATGGGGACAGATCAAGAGGACAAGGTGGTTTCGCATATTAGTCTGATGGATGAGATTATCTCACTCCTCGAGGCGGACATGAGAGGAGTGGGTATTTGAGCGTATTTAGTTTTTGCTTATCTTTCCAGTAAATGGACAAAAATAACAAGTATATAACCAAAAATAATGACTGCCTAAATGAACTAATCTAGTATTTTTCTTGTACAATTTATCCATGAGGCAACCTCTAACATGACATGAACAATTCCCTTCCTCACATTCTATCTTCTCCTACTTCATCTAACTGTGAAAAATAAATACTCATTCTTTTAAAAAAATTATGTTTTTCTGCACAACACAATTCCTAGATACAAAATCCACAATCGGAAAACATAAGTTCTACAATCTATACCAGTCACTCCAACATTGTACAAGCGAGACCGAGTCACAAGAATCGAACTCAAATTTTTATCAGATGACTACTCAACACACACATCTCTGATCTCTGCTGCTTTCTTTCCTCTTCCACATATCTAAAAACATCGACTATGGATACCGACCAAGGGAGCAATTCAGAACCATACATAAATTGAAATGAGCAATGGACAATAAATTTTTAACACTACGAACATCATGATCTTCCTGGTCAACCCCAAACAGGAAGATGTTACCATACCTGCAAAAATGTTTTCCCCGTACCGCAAAAATGTTACCAACTAAAAATGCAAAAAAAGGTTGATGGCAACTAAGGACACAAGAAGCTTGTAATATTAATTAAGAACCAACCAGGTAGCTTTATTACAGAGACACAACCACCCCCATCAGTGGCTTAATGAGAAAGTCTCCCTCACCCTTCCCTGCAGTACAAAAGCATCTACCAACAAACCAGAATCACCCATCACCCTACTAGTCTACTACGTGCTTGAAAATGCCCCCTTCACATGGTGACATTTGTGAAAATACTAGCACTAATTTATTCTCCTTCCAACCTAGAAGAAACTACTTAAACTTGGATTTCAATTGGCCATCTATACATATCCTCTTCAGGGACCGGGATCGCAAAGGTCAATAATCCAGTAGCAGGTTCATACTTGAAGTCCACCTCGGTATTGCCCACTTTGCATTTCAGGGGGACCTGAGAAGAGTAAGCACCGAACCGGCCACAGCCCCTCACTTTGACTGAGATTGTTGCAGTTGGAGATCGGTTTCCACTGAGAGAAATGGACAGCTCGGAATGAACCTCGCCATCAAAGTGCTCCGGTTTCTTGTCGGAGGTCAAATTGACTTCAAACTGCTCCACAGCACCGCCAGTGTTGAACATGTTGAGCAGGCCTATTGGTGCAAAAGAAATGTGGGCAGTGATTTCCTGCACAATAGATTAGCGGAATGGAGTTATGTTTCTATTCAAAGGAATGCATATGGGGAACCGAACGTAAAGAAAATAAATTTGCTAGAAGACTCACCTTTAGAGGGCAGAAGTGGTAGAGTTCATATTCAAGAACTTTTAGCGTCACCGGCAGTGAAGCACCTTTTGGTAGCCGGATTACCTCCCCTGAAATTCACAGCAAATTGTACGCACGCACATAAGCTTGAGAAAATATTTCTTATTCCAATAAATTAAATTCCAGAGTTTAGCCATAAGGAGATCATACTTCATACACTAGCATTCAAGAAGTTACAACTTCAACTGAATTTAATGGGTTAAAAAAAAACTTCATAATCAACCTCTCAATGAGTAGGATGCCAAGTATTCATAGTCGCTGTTTGCATAGTGTCTTCAGTTTTGAGTGAAAAAAATTAATTACTAAAATTCAACACCATCTTTGGGATTTCTTGCAAATGCAGCTGTTTTCAGAAATTTTTTCCAGAAACAGGTTTAGGGCATGTTTGCCAAACAAGTTTTATGTTTGACTGGAAAACAGGAGCAGTGAACCAAAAATGAAAACAATACTTGACATTGCACATGCTAACCACCTGAAAGTAAGCAATTTAAAGAGCAATGTAACCCTCTTACCTGATCTGTGGGCATAAACCACTGTTTCCCCATTCCAATCTGGCCCCGCAACTCGAGCGAGGGCATCAACATCAGTGGCTTGCACGGAACCAGTGAGAGTACCAGGAGTTGCATCATGGATACGGGTCTTCTTCACAACCTTGCACCAACCAGCACCTTGGCAGTTGAACACACCAACCACACCCGTGCATTTGTTCACATTCCAAATTTTAAGCAAGCTGCAGAACAATGACCATTAAATCCATTCTTCATTTTGTACAAGATCATAACATCATACAAGGAAAGGGCATGAAAGTTTGGACCTCCAACCTCTCCTATGAGGCTGTTGAAGTAATGCCACTCGGCCTACAGGCCATTGGAACAAAAAAAAGTCCTCCTTTTGTAACACAATCTTAGTTTTACAAACTCACTATCCCATAGACTTCCAAATGAGCTTAAGTTGGATAGTTGGCACTTGGCACTCAAATTAACCACATGCATAGAATGCTTCAAAAGGAATTAGGCGAATCTGACTTGACAACTCCACACCCAAAGCAGGTAACCAGGTAACATATATAGAAAATAACATGGCCAAAGAACATGTATTATAGAAGGATGGTACGAAATCCAAACCTGATTCCATCTCTCGCTGGATCTACAAAAAGGCAGTCGCGGGTAGGCCTGCCCGGTAGTTGGGCACGAAGAACAGATCCATCTGGAAGGACAAGCTTCTTTAAAAGCTCAAAGTTGTGGTTCCCAGGCTTGTCACTATCCAATAGGCAACAGTTTACAAATTTCATCAGATCATAACCACCACATGCATAATATAAGCCTTCACAGGACAAATTAAAAAAGCGTCAAAACCATGGAAATACCTGACATATATTGGAACACCTCCAACTGACCGAGCCGCGGCATGATAATCTGCAGCAGGATGCAGACTCTGGAAAGGGGGGAAAAACAGAGAAAAAGAGAAGATGTCAATGTTTGGTTTCTCAAAGAAAGGAAAAACAATGGAAATAAATAGAGAAGGGAAGTATCTTCCCCTCTTTAGCTTCAATGAAATAACTGAAACAGACACGAAAAGAAAAAAATGACAAGGCAGAAATAAAATAGCTTTCCAACTTGATATTCGTGGAATTTCTCCACTCCCAAACATGGAATCAAAGATATGAATGCGTCAAAGTTAGTTCTTCCCTATCCGTTCTTTTAAGTTCCAAATATAACCCAGAAACTAACTATAAAGTTGTAACGAATTAAGCCTGCTATACTTACATGGAACATGTCCCAATCAGGTTGCATGAACTCTCCAAGGAATAGGGAATTGTACGCAACTGAAGAGATGTGTATAGTGTGGGAAGCCGGATCGCGAGGGTAGAAATCGTCAGAAGCTCTTACGATAGCAGTCTGCTTGGCACTATACATCCCATCAGTATTATGACACATACAAGCAATGCAACCATTATCTGGGAAATTCTGTGCGACAGAGGCCTCAAGGGCCTGATGATAGACCCGGGTGAGAGAAACCCTGCCACCGTGGCCCGCTCCTAGGGTTTCAATGATATTCTGTACATCGACCTTGACTCCATCTACTCCACATGAGGCTAGGTAGGCGTGAAGTTCGTTGTAGAAGTTGAAGACCTTCTTAGGGTGCACTAGACCGAGTCCATGCACTGCGAGACTGTCCATGACTATGTCTGGTTGGTTGCCTAGTACACCAGGAGACTGAACTGGATAAGCCAAAGCAGTGTCGTAGTGCTCCATACCAGCAGCAGCTGGCTTTACCCCTCCCCAGTAACCGGCTAGAGCATGCCATACATAGACGTACCTGTGGAAGTTAAACAAAAAATAGTAGGATCTGTTAGCGTTTATTGGAATTCTTCCCTCAAGAATATTTTCATGTTCTTATAACAGTTTTCCCCACATTTCGTACTGCGATGAGAAACCGTTGATATTGCAACAAAAGAAAAGTTGTGGAATTCGCATTAAAAAAAAGTAGTCCCTAGATTCTAAAAATGGTAGCATCCATTTTACAGCAAGGGACACAAACGAAAGAAGGGTTTGCATCTCATCACAAGCTACTTGGGAGGAATGGAACAAAAAACAAGGAGATCATAAACAGTACTAAATTCGGCCACTTACTTCACATTGTGGCGTTGCTTGGCGTCATCAACAACGATTTTTAGGCCTGGCACCTGGTCATTGCTCTTTCCATTCTTTTGGAATTTCTCATTCTCTTTTATTCCCGTCAGTCTGTTAGCAAACCTGCAAGATCAATTTTGTGACAGATCAACTAGCTGTTAGTTTGCCTGTGTTGCATGCTGAAACTAAAAAAGCATTGCAGCAGGTCAGCAACAATACTAATAAAAAAAAGGCTTTTTAATCATTGGCAAGTTAGTCCAATCATAAGCTAATGCTCTTGCACCAATATTTATTCCATGCTAACAGCAGCGTAACTGTCCACACACCCCAACTATGCAAGGCCTCGTATAGTATTGGATTGTATAGAGTCATATCTGGATGAAATCAAATAGCCAGAATAATCAAAGAAAACTGACTTAAATGAACTATAATCTTGCCAATGAAATAATTCATAGTTGACTTCCTATTTGGCTATTTTCATTGCTTTAGAAATGACAAAATCAAGGTCATTATCCTTGAGTACGGATTTCAGAGCTCTGATCTTTAATCAGAGTACATTAACCTAATCAGCTTCTCCCCAAAACAGGGTACACCCTCCTATATGAATCATAGGCAGAAAAAGGGAAGGCGAAACTTCCCACGGACACTAACTATTCTTTTTTGTTTCTGGTCCCCCATTCCTCTCGAAACCTCAGTCATCTTTTTCACACAGGCAAATCATATGGATCTCTAGCAACATCTCAGCAGACAACGATGTTACAGTATCAAGGGAGAGCAAGAAAATGGAAGTATCTTACTGTGCTCCTTCTTGTACAATACAATTGCTGTCCTTTCCTTCACCACCAATCTGTTGCCAACCATCGTCTATGATAAGGAACCGTGGAGGAGTACCTCCCTCTGTCAAGCTGCAATAAATAGTCAGTATCAACATATATAAATAATTACAAAAATCACAAGATCCTTCAGAACCTCAACCCTCCACAGTTGAAATCCAAAATAGTCCGGTATGATTCGAAATCTTACCTTTTAAGGCCTTCCTCAACACCCTCAGCAGTGACATCTGTATAAAAAGCATCCCATGTACACCAGCCAAACCAGTCTACAAAAGAAGGCAACTGCATAGAAATACCACAAAAAACACATCATTCATTTGGAAATTCAAAACCCCAGTGCTTTACATGTAGACATCAAGACAATTAAGCAGGGACTTCCTCACCTTCTTCTCCTCACGATGACGAAAAGTTTGCATGTGCTTTTCCACAGCTCTGTTTCATGATAAAAACAACAACTAGTAAATAGTGTAAAGCATTCCCACATAAAAAGAAGTTTTAACAGTGCAAAGCAAGACATTTGATAGAACATAACAACTCCGTAAGGAAAATTGATGATTTTAATCTAGGTTCCAGATATTTTCAAGAAACTAACAAATCCTTGATCCTACATGAAACCAGACCATGGAAGGACAAGGGAGAAAACTTACTTTACAGACTGGTAGATGACTTCAAAGGGGTTGGTCCCAGCGTGCATGTAGACAAGGTAAAGTCCTTGGTTGGTTTCAACAGAACTATCCCCTGCAAATAGAATCACACCAACAAAACACAATGTTTGCTTCGGATCTTTACGAACTCTGTTGTTTCTACTTTTTAATTCCCAAAAGGTCTATAATCTCCAATAGGTTGATTCATTCGAATGGAAGTGTGATTGATTCAATTCGCCAACTTGGTTATGTACGCATTAACAACAGCTCCACCCCACCGTATTGCACGGTTCTTCATTGCTGACAGCCGGGATGGAACTGGCTTAACGGAAGATATGCCTTAAGAATAACACCATTTACGTTTGATGACCATGATCTACTCACCACTCTCGAGGCAAATCTCTAGGCCATTCTTCTCGTTTCCCTGGAGAACAGCACGGAACGGGCCTTCGAGGAGAGGAAGGAAGACGGTGTATATGGTTGGGGAATCATCATGCTCCCCCTCAGCGGGTTCTTTGCTCTCAACAAGGAGGAATTGTGTTTCAAGAGGAATATCCTTCCCGCATGTCCCCATCCTCTGAGTCATCCACCATAGCTTGAAACGGAAACAACACATGAATCGGAGACCCCTGTTGCAGAGGAATAATTCAAAAAAAATTCCAGGAAAATTGTGTTCCGCGTTCACACAAACTCGATGACCACACCAAGCCCAAATTGGCTCAACTATAACTCACCAACTCAAGCAGATGCCATCAACAATTCAGTTTACTAAGTGAAAACATGCAGGGAAGAAGTAATCTAGAAAGAGAGTAGAACAAATCCAGCACATCTTGATCTTTCATAGAGTTAATACAATTTATAACTTTTAAAATGATATACCTTCGCAGTGTGTTAATAAAAATTCAACACTTGCGGATACTTACTTATTTAGTGAGGCTTGCAAAAACAAGTATAGCACTAATTCGAACTTAGATTATAATTGATCAACCCAGAATCAATTTTTCCTCACAGAACTTCCTTACATGTGTGACGAGTTCAGTGACAAAGTATGCCTCTATTGGTGTCATGTACCCCCTACGTCCCAAATTTATAGTCCACTACAGAAGTACGTGCAATTTTCAAACAAAAAAAATGTATACCAAAATACTTTTTGAATTTTTTTTGCACCGTATTAAAGTTCTCAATGAGACCCTATCAAACAAGATCCATATTAGCTAGAAAATTATTTTCGCAAGTACATTATTTTTTAGTTTGAAAATTGCACGTAGTTTCATAGTGGACTATGAATTTGGGACGGAGGGAGTATTTGCTAGCAACTCTTTTGCATAAATTAAAGCATTAACATCATTTATACTTGCTTAGGGTTGAAGCATAGTTTATAAAGAGAATAATTTTTTCCTATTTTAAGTTGTGACGTATTACGTAGGGTATGTTAACAAAAAATAACAACATGACATAGCTCAGTAGGAGCAAATTCATTAAGGGCTAAAAGATGGAAAAAAAAATTCACAAGACAACGGTGGATGGAGAAAGAAGTTCATTGCTTACTCTAGTACACCCATGGGGAAGACATGGTGGCTTTTGCTATGATCAGCGGTGGCACCAATAAAAGCGCCGGCTACAAGGCCCACCCCAGATCCTGGAGTCAGAACAATGTTATCGGGCACACCCTTCAGTATGGTCTTCCCATGGACTACCAGGTTTCCATCGTTGACGGAGATCTTAGGAATAACCGTCATCTTTGCACACTCTACTACTTGCCGAGAGTAAACTGCATCAAGACATGAAGTTAAAAAAAAATAAAAAAAATCCATGCATTTGCACTAGACGCTGGATCCATGAAAATATAATTGCCACAAGATTCAGATTTTTATTTTCAAAACAATTGGAAGTACGGACCCCTTTAAAGGCAAACTCCTAATGTTTTGTCAAAATCAGTAATTAATCAAGCATATGATTCTCAACATCGACAGTACTATGCATCGTTAGTTGAGGAAAATCTAGGGGTGTTTCACACTATTCCTGAGCTGGGAGGTTACAGCTGACAACTTATAACCTTATACATCTCTTTGGTACTTACTGAGTTACTGCCTATCCTGCGCTGTGCCGATATCATCCCAGTAATAGCGTAAGCTTTTCAAGTATTTAACATACCATTGCACTGCTTACCCAAAACAAAAACAGATCTATAAAAATTTGCAGATACCCACACGGCAAGAACAAAAAATCTGTGCAGCTAGTCTTTTTGTGTGTGTTTCTATGTTGTAGTAGCATATTCGAGCATCCTGAAAAAAATATAGGATTATCTACATCCTTTCTTGAATTCCATGTTAGAGTATCTCCAGCATACCCCTCAACTACCAAATATCAAAAAAAAAGAGAAGATTTAAGTTCCCTTCGCACGCTCAGCAAATACCTTAAGCACTATTCAAACTTACAACAAGAAAGGATAATATATCAGTAAAATTGAATGATTCTGATGGAGTGCGCAATAGAATCTCATCTCTGAAATCATAAACTTAGGTATTAAAGTAAACTTTTGATGATAAATTTTGTAGTATTTGCTAGAGATCCTCTTATCTCAAATATCAGATGCAAAAATTTATGAAGATTTGAGGGTATGGTTCTGCAGCAAAATGTCCATGTAGCTCATCGTTTCTTGGAGGTTTAGGGGGCCACTGTTTCAGTGGTACTTTGAGAGCAGCCACTTTGTGCATATTGCCAAAGGTTAGGTCAGTCTCCAATCATCCCCGCCCATACCCCCAATTATTGGGAACTAGATGGGTTCTATTGTTGTTGTTGTTGTTGTAAAAGTTTAGGAAGATTTAGCTAAAGTTCATGCACTTGTTGCAACTTGCAAAATCATTCAAATACCAACTCATCGAGCTAATTCTCTCTCTCTCTCTCTCTCTCTCTCTCTCGATATTTGAAGTATGAGTAGCATAACTCCAGTATCAAAGTACTCCATTACTTTTTCATTTGATAAAAAAAAAAGGTTGAAAAAAAAAACAAAATTAGGAAGAGTATGTTGGATAGAATGACAAAACAGAATTGACAGTACTAATTGAAATAACAGGGGACCACGGCGAGGTTTTAGGCAAATTACCAAGTATTCTACTACCCAAAACAGAGCATGTTAGGGGACCGCACAGAGGTCTTAGGCAAATTAAAAACTATACGACTTAAAACAGAGCATATTCCGTTTCGACTTTTGCAAAAGCCTTGTTTGTCCAAAAGGGAAAAAAGCAACCCCCAAAAACAGAGAATACTACCGAAACCGACTGATGAGAAAAAAGATTGGCTCCAATACATAGAGGAAACAGGGCAAAAAGTTGAGTAGTAAGATCCATGAAGGCATGAACATATCCGGGATAACGACTGCAAAAGGGCAACTCAACAATTTTCCACACATCTCACGGAAAGTTACGATCTGGGTCACCGGAAGAGCGACAGTTCTCGATAGAGAAATCATGTTAGTGACATCTCCAGTTACTAGTTTCACAGATTGATGAGAGCATGTGCAAGGACGACGACCGCAGGATTCTAACATGGTATGGACTGGTTGATGATATTGCAGATAAATTTGGAAACAAGTTTTAGAACTCTATTAGTACTATATGAAATGGTATTCGGAAAGTTTGGAGATAGTAATATTATGGAAGTAGATACGTATTTATCGGTATTCGGATAACTATATAATTTATATTTTACATATACATAATGCGATTCAAAAAAATAAATGATTTAGCGAACCAAACTAACATTTGAAAGAAAAAAAAAAACGAAAACAAAGCTAAGAATAAAGTCTGACGTTACAATTAGAATTTCTCTTCGTAATATTACGAACACCGTCCAACAATATAAGTGGAATTCTATGGAACAGGGCCACCCCTGACCAAATCATGGCTCCGGACCCTGGTGGAGATTGATGCGATCAGTGCCAACTAGTGAGCAAGCCAGCGTTAATTTGCAGGAAAACGATAAATGGCAGCCAACAATTTATCACCCAAATTCAAATATTTCACTATGAAGAAGACACAGAAAGCCTACAACCGAGTCTGATTTTGAGGTCGAATTTTTTACTCTTCCAGTTTGTAACTTTGTTCGAATCCGAAGCGTAGAAAAATACACGTATTTATGACGAAAAAATACTCAACAAAAATTTACTAAAATTTGTGCATTTTTGTCTGTTTTCCAAATTTTATCTTGAAATCGATCCAGAGGGTTAAAAAAAAAGCTAAACAAAATTCCGAAAAAAAACAACTGAAAACGAAGAGGTTTAAAAAAATTATACGAACAGGGCAAATCAACACAATCAAGTAAAAATCAAACTAAAATTCATCGACGAAAATCAGAGGCCTAAACTTTTAGAACACAGTTTCAAAACACAATTTCAGGCACAATTATCGCCGAAACGATTCGAAATGAATTCTCTTTTTTACCCCTCGTTTTAAAATTAATACTACTAAAAAAGTAAAAAAATGTAATGATTTTTTTACCCCTCATTTTAAAATTAATACTACTAAAAAAGTAAAAAAATGTAATGATTGAAGGGTAAAATGAGAAAAGTAAATTTTTAAAAGTGCAATGATTGTGTTCCCTTATTTAGTTGGAATCCCCAAAAGGGACCATAAAATGGGAACGGAGGGAGTACAATTTTATCCGAAATGGTGTTTTAAAATTGTATCCGTACCATTGTTCAAACTCCCAAACTGAATCACGAAATGAAACAAACAATAGATAGAAAATCTCACAAAACAAATTCTCCAACCAAAACCTCACCTCAATAGCCGCTTCTCTAGAAACCGTTCGTCCACAAAAAGCTCCGATCAACCAAAAGCTCAAGGTCTCTAGATACCTCTATATATTGTACGTCTAGGTGGAGAGAGAAATTGATAGAAATCTGAAAAAATCAACTCAGCAGAAGCGCATTACAGAAGGGAACGCTAACTTCGATGAGAGGAGGGAAATTGACAGAGCTCACGCGTAAGACAACTCATTCACTGATCGCACACAACACAAATGGAATGAGAGAGGAAGAAAGGTCGCGAGGGGTTTATATACTCGGGGTCCGGTTAAAGGTCGAACAAGTGTCGAGAAGAGCTCATGGGATCTTGACACGTGGTGGAATGGTTTGATCTTGCGTCTGTGATTTCCCGAGTTTAATATAGTACTTGTGTTTGGGGTCGGCTTATGTATGTTAACATTATGAATTTGAGACAGCTAGCATTCATTAATCTCGTGTAGTATTAATACGATAAGTTACTTAATTTTTGGAGTCATCTTTGATTTTCATTTTTTAGGAATTTTTTTGGATGAAAGAGAGAGAATTTCATTTCCTCGGATAAGCTATTACAAACTACCGGAAATGAAGAGAACAGAATAAAACAACAGCACAGACAAGAAAAACATAAAACAAAACAAAACAAAAACAAAAACAAAAGAAGGATATATATCCAACGAGAACTTACTTCGGCTATCAGATGTCCGTGATCAACGTACGCTGTCGAATCGCTGCTACCCAGGTAGCTCCACGAATGACGAAACTTCCATGCAAGAACTGTCCGAAAAATTATATTATATCAAACAAGATCCATATTGCATATAAAAATCATTACACATAAACAAAATTAGATAATTTTATGAGATGTGTGAACAATATTTTTGGACTCCTTTTTGGGACAGAGGGAATATCATAAGTAAAAGGATACTATTTATTTTTTGAACAGCAAAGAGTAAAAAGGATACTATTGCATGACACCTTTGGTAAAAAGAAAAATTACTCCCTCCGTCCCATTTTAATAGTCTAGTTTGATATTTTTAAAGATGTTAAAAAATTTATATATTAGAACTAATTTGAGATCTATCATATGAGATCCATATTGCACATAAAATTCATTATACTCTAAATTGAATTATATTAACAATTTAAAAATTGCATTGGAAACCGAACTGGACTATCAAAATGTGACAGAGGGAGTACCATGGAGAGTTTAATTCTATTTAGTTAGATTTGATATGAGAAAGAATAGTGCCTTTAAATATATTCTTCACTTCAAATGAATCTCATTTATCACCTTAATTAATCACACATTAGAATGTAACCTTTTTTTTCCCAAGAAAGTTCGACTTACCAGTTAATTATTTACCTAGCAAACAATAGCGGGGATCAATATTTCGGCCTCATTCTACTAAGTTTGATTTTTTAAATTTTTAATTAATATAATCGAGGAGAATGACTTAATTAACTATAAAGCATGAAAATCAGAACGTCCAAGATTTCATTTAATGGAATGCAGCCAAATCATGTGTTCATTTTTTTGTTTTTGAACGCCTAAAAGGGTGAGAGGGGGCGACCAGCGTAGCAACTCTCCTTGGGCGTGACCATAGAGGCTCCCGACCCGCTGTGGAATGTCCAGTTGAGCTATAGCTACTGTCCGTAAGAACATGCTGTCACCACAGCACCACCTCAGTACAAGCTAATAGTAGTGTAGCACTACCAAAATCCCCCAATGCCACTTCGGGAACGAGACTTGAACCTGAGTCTCCTTTGTGGAGGCCAACTTGTCTATCAATCAGGCTACCACCTCGGTGGTAAATCATGTGTTCTGTTGCAGGGAGTTAAGTCAACTTGAATGTCAATATATGAGTAATCGTGCTATCATGTTTAGTACTAGTATTAATTAATTTTTACGTTGTTTTGATCCAAAAATTACATGTATTTCTGGAGGAATGTTATTTTTTCGTACAACTTATGTAAAAATCATCCAATTTGTATGTCTTTTTTTTTTATATCCGTCGAAAGATATTATCTTTTAACACCACATAAATATTATGGAGGATGTGACCAAAGTTATGTTTCGGTGGAACCTAAAGTCTCGTGTCAAGATGTAAGCATTAAAAGATGAACTCCAGTTACTTAATTACCAACTTATGTTCAAAAACTTACTTACCAACTTAATCAATCAATTTGTGGTCATCAACCACTAACCCCTACTAATATACATTGAATGGCAAAAATATAATAATAATTATGTGATTTTTCCTAAGGTTGTTTTGTGGTCTTAGCCTGTGACCAAGGAATTTTATTACTCCCCTGACATTGTAGGTTCGATCTCATTATTAGGATCTCTTGAGTCCCCTCACCTCGACTCTTGTGTTTGGAGGAAAATTCTCAAGGAGAATTGCGGGAATTACTAATTAGTGCAAAGTGCTCAAACAAACTAGTCGGGACAATCTACATTACCAAACGAGAAAGTTACGGGCGGTACAGCCCAGTAACCCAATTTACATCCAAGTTACGCGTCTCTCTCTCTCTCTCTCTCTCTCTCTACGTACCCATCCCACATGGCACAATTTCTCTCTCCTTATTTTCCCAAACCGTATAAAAGTACCTAAATTTTAGGGTACTCTATGAAAGTGCCTAAACCTAAACCCTAGGGTATCCTATGAAAGTGCCTAATATTCTAGGGTACTCTATGAAAGTGCCTAAACGTAAACCCTTGGGTACCATATGAAAGTATCTACTCCCTCCGTCCCATATTTGTTGTCCATTTTCACTATTCACTGCACCTCCAAAAATTATTTATATTTTTCAATGTGTAATGTTGTATATATTCAATATGGATCTTGTTTGATAGTTCTCGATGAGTACTATTAAACAAAATTTTCAAAATTGTAAAACACATTTTAGATTGAGAGATATAAGTAATTGAAAAATGACACGCAAACCTGTAAATGGACAACAAATTCGGGACGGAGGGAGTAATATCCTAGGATATCCTATGAAAGTGTCTAAACCACTAAAACCCTAAAACTGGAAAGTGCACCCTAAACCTAAATCCTAAGGTACCCTATGAAAGTGCCTAAAATCTCAGGGTATCATATAGAAATGCCTAAACCACTAAAACCCTATAATAATAGGAACGTGCACTCTAAAGCTAAACCCAAAAAACGAATGACTTACTTTAATGATAATTAAAAAAAATAATTTATCTTAATGGTAATTAGATATCTTTTTCTTAAATCTAGAGGTAAAAATGTCTTGCCAAAAAGAATATTCATAGGTCTTATTAGGAGTGCTATTCTACGAAATGCCACGTGCTATTATACTCAAGAGTGTAATTCACGAAATGCTACGAATGTACACAACCAGAAACGGGATATTTTGAGTAGTATTTTTAAACGGCCAAAACAGCCGCCTGAGGACTCCCACGTAAATTCCAGAGAGAAAGGGGGATTGGTTGGTGGTAATTTGTACACGGAACCCCATGTAGCCTTTGACTTGGACAGTGCAGGCGTGCGTCTTTTGCATCCGCGGAAAAGCTGATACCAAAAATACTATACGTTAGTAGTTATCTCTCTGCGTACTTCTTGAATGGTATTTTGTTCTTTTTGATGTATTTGTTCTTTCGTTTGGAGTTTGGATAATAAGAATGGTGAGTTGTTCGTGCACATTTAGGGGTGTGCCGCTAACTTGGTTTTTTGGGTTTTTTGGCTTTTTTATGTGAGAGCTCGAAATATGTGTTGACTTTTTGTGGGTTTTTATGTGATGTATTGTGAATGGATGACATGTCTCGAAAAGCGCAATAAGCTGGTTTTTGGCTTTTTGAGTTAGTGGAATGAGGCCTCATTCAAGACATCGAGGGCCGCCCTAAGATATTTGGGATTTGGGGTACACGTAGTGACCTCAATTGTGGGCCCTATGAAATCTTTATTTAGAATCGGAACCGTACAATTTGTTGGGAATGTTGAGTAGATCATTAATGTAAAAAATCAAATTAATTGGATATTAGTAGTCATATGTTTGGATTCTATTTATATGAATGACCAATATCATTTGGAGAATACACTATAAGACAAATTTGTCTCAATTGTATTTCTACCAATCTCCGATGATCATAATTTTTTATACCCCATAGTGTGTTCATTATTCTTGAAAAAATGAACGATTTCAATCTCAAATAAAAATTTCATCTGGCTCACAATTGAGGTCACTACGGAAACGTAGTGATTTAACTCACTGTGGGAACCACATGTCCATATATTTGGGTGTGTTTAGTCCAATCGTCAATTGGTGCTCTTTTTTCAGCGTAAAATTTAATATTCCGAGAACCAGGCCAGGTCAGAAGGCATGATCATTGATACGTTCCTGGCTATACCTTGGCCTTTATCTTTTATCTTTTCATTTTTTTTCCCCACCGTTAAGAGTGTCTAGACAAACTTGAATACATCTTAACTAATCTCTTATCCTCTCCAGTCAAAGGCCGACAATTTAAGCCGGGACTAGAGAATTTTCAACTATAAATAATTAAATTTGCTAAAGATTCACTAAAGATGAAAAACAAGAATGACGAAGCAGTAAAAATATTGGAGATAAATTTTCTGAGATGAGAAAATAGCGAAACAGCTAGTCAATTGTGTGAGGAGCAAACGACCAATCAACCGCACTAATTCTTGAAACTACGTGCTAACATGGCCTTTATCGTAAATCTTGTACGTCTAAAAAAAATTAAATTTCAATTTTTCTAAATATTTATATTTTGAATTTTATCGGCTATGTACTTTTTGTAAGAGCACCGACATACATCTGTGAGACAGTGAGCTACATTTTGAGGTTCTAAAGATCACCCATTGGGTGGTCTGTAGTGTGCTGCACGCGCTAAAAGTACTTGTCCTTTCCATTGGGATGTCAAACCCTTGTTAGGTTGTCCTAGCTTTGAAAGAAAATGACCAGATTGACCATCTTTGTCTTTTTCGATCCACTCTTCCTCTTTACTCCTATTTTTCTCGAACAGCACTCTCTCTGACTTAAAAAAACGAAACACTACGAGTCCGTAATTCCTACCTCTCTATTTTCTTTCGTTTTTTT